>JADLZK010010656.1:0-68553 GCA_015847255.1 Hyparrhenia diplandra | reverse complement strand
GCATGGAAAAATGTGACGAGCCGAGCCAATTTATAAGAAATCAAGTATAATTACGCACTCACCGAAGCAATCGCGAGTCTACACTTGAGGAATTATATAAACCCGATTATTCCGAATCTCAATTGATTTTCAAACTCGTAACAATACTGGCTTAAGATCCTCGTTGAGCTTTCGGTAGTCCCAATCCGCGGTATCTCAAACCAAATTCAATATATATTAATCAGTCGCGATGTACACACATTTATTCCAAGTAATTGAGTCGCGAAAGCAATAGCTTTCGAAAACAAAATAGTTGTGAGGAAATCATAATAAAATAGATAGATTTTGCCAACATAATGTCAACAGCAATAGCAAAGAGCGAGGAAATATGAGAACTGCCAGCCTAGGCATTATTCTTCAACCACTGACACATCCTGGCTGGAGCGAATCATGCTAGAGCGAGTCACGCAACATCGGGGAATTAACCGTGAGTACTCAATTGTACTCCACAAGACTTACCCGTCTTTAAATCCAGAAAACAAGGAAAAAAGACTCCAAAGTAATGCTTAAAAGCTTTATCCGGAGTCGGCCGACTCACATTTTATTTAAATAAAGTTGATTAATGTGCGCCTACACATACTACTCAGGTTCTTCCAAGTTAAAAGGTTGTTATTTATATACATAACCATAAGTCCCGTATAGTCAAGATTAAACACATATGCTCAATGATATATAAATAATAGTATAAGTAACTTCGATCAACATTTTAACATCGGCATCATGAATATGAGTAACGTTATTGTGATATTAAACTCACGATGTCGTGGAAACATCCCTGGTTCTCACCATCCGGAGAGAGGCGATTCGACGATTACTCGACCGGTGGGCGAATACCTCGCCATACACTAGGTCTCGCCATGACCGCAGGACCTAATCACTTCAAGACGTTAGGACGCGCGTATGTCTCGGACTGTCGGCAACCCTCCCTCTCGAGCCACCAAGTGGCGGGCAATGAAAACGACGTTTGATGGCGCCTGCCTGCGCCCGATCACCCACCCAACCGACGCGCCAGGAGGGGCGCGTTAAGCGTACAAAGTACCGGCCCCCTAACATTCCCACAAGCTTCGTAGCTCCGCGACTGGCGGAGCCTACTATGAATGAGCAAAAATGCTTCAACTTCCGGCCGCCGCCGACAAAGGGATTAGTCCAGCGTCGGATGGAAGACCATAATATCCATCCGATCTCACATGTTTTATTAACTAAGTTCTCAAGCGACTTGTTGTTAACCACCAAGTGATTAACCCAACAACAATCCTCAAAGTGACCGGAAATCACCGTCTACCGTAATCATCATAGCTCAGCATTTATTTAACCTAGACCTCTAAAGTAGGATAGGCAACAACTCCGCAAGGATATTCAGTGCATCAATCCGGTTTCAACCACTTCCTATACTTAATGCAAGATTCATAAAAAGGACTCAACAAATTAATTGAAAAGCATAGAAAGTTCAAAGATGCACCCGGGCTTGCCTTTAGAAAAGTAGTAGGAAGAAATTAGAGTCTTACGAAAGTTTGGAGTCACGGTCCCTCCTTCTCCGTGGGTCTTTTTGGCTCGCACTCGGATTGATGAAGGTTGACCTCCCCGCTCCTTGATCTCCTCCCGAACTAACTCCTCCGATCCCGAGATGATGCATGCACATGCACGAGTGAATAATACGACCGCAAGGGGATAAACTTGTATATAACTAAAATGGCATGATGGATGAATGCATCATGATGAATGATACTAGTAAGTGGATATCTCTTCGTAAAAACACAAATAAATGTAACTACACGAGCAACCCTAGTAATCCACGCAAGCAAACACCCTATTTCACTAGATACGCTAAAAATGGCAGCTAGACATGTCAAGTTACTAAACAAATAGTCACCACGGGGAGTTCTATAACTCCAAATGCAACAAACGAATACTGGTTGAAAGCTAACAAAATTATTCACAAAACATTCCACATCACCCCACCAAATTCTGAAATTAACAGCCCGAAAACAGGAAAACAGAGGCCTGTTTCTAACCTAAAAGCAACATGCAACACCTATAACTTGCAAACTAAACATGCAACTCTTATCAAATTTGAACAGCAAGCAAGACAAGTCATAATCTACCAATTAAACCTACTGGTCAAGCCAAAAGAGATGAATTAAAGCACATAAAATGACATTCCCTAACTAAACACTACACAAGCACACTTTAAATATAAAAAGCTAGGATTAATAAATTAACCAAACACACTAGACCGAAAACTAAACCACACTAACAGATCCTTATTATCATAAGAACAAATAGTGCATCACCCAAACATTACCACCATACTATTTACATGACATTTCCAAGGCATTTTCCTAGCAACCTAAATATGATAAATATGCAAACACCTTAGAAACATCTAAAAAAATTACGGGGGAATACTATTGGTCTACAAAGGCTACCATAAAATTTCATAGCAAAAAACATGCAAATGCTATCCTACACAAAAATGGCAAGCTAGCATAAAAACAGGCATGAAAATACTTTTGTACTATAAGAAAATGTATGAAACTCCCAACCATTAACATTAAGAGCTACATAACAAAGGCGCAAATGCATGTACAAAATTATCATGGCAAAAACCCTAGTAAGTATTTTTCTATGAATTTCCTAAGAAAGCATGGTAACAGCACATAAATCAAAAATCACATTTCATCAATGAACATAGCATGTATGATATTTTTTCCTGCACTCTACATCCAAAAAAACATAAACATTTTTGTACAGGGACCACTATTTTATCATGCACCAAAATTAGATATGCATTTATCTATTTACTTGGAATATAAAGCCATAAATCTAGATAAATATAAGAACTACAGAAAATGCCAACTCATATTTTTATCCTGTAGATCTATTGACAAGGAGCATAATAAAATTGGTTTCACAATTTTCTCACATTCCTAGCTAGAGATATGAATTTTCTAAGGGAAACAAGCATCTTTGGAAAAGAAAAGTAAAAAAGAGACGGCGACAGCGGGCCCCGCTTGTCGTCACGTATCGTGGGACGCCGGCGCCGCCACCAAGGCGGCGGATCTTCGCCGCCGCTCGTCCTCCCAAGAAATTGAAAGTACCTACGGGTTCAGATTCGCCGAGATCTATCGATTGGTGCCTCTACCCGTTATGGTGTGCCGCGGTCGACGTCAACGCCATGGGCGGTGCTACGGTGGTCGCACCACGCGCGCGGCCGCTGCTCTCCCATGAGGAAGAGTGGAGCGGGGTCGCCTCAAGCCCTCAACGAAGCCCCCGTGAAGCTTCGACGAGAACCGGCACGACGACGTGGCGTGGCTAGAAGCTTCGATGACGCTGAGATGTCGAGTTGCGCTACGGACCCGGGCGCGCGGGCGTAGGTCGCTGGCCCCCGCCAAACGAGCGCCGGCGGCTCGATCTCGCCCCGCTGAAAGTGTTACGCAAGGGAGACTAAGAGAACACGAGTTAGATCGAGAAAGACATCGACGACGGGCCTCGCGGTGAGCCTCCCATGCCGCCGGCGCCATGGCGGCGGTGGACGCCAAGACGGCAGGAGGCGCCGTTCACGCCAAACTAAGGCCGAGAGGGTCAACCTGGCGTTAGGTTCCTACCTTCAAGAAACAAGGCAGCACGAGGCACCAGGATGGCGGCGGGGAGGTGGTCGGGGGACGGGGGCGCCGCCGAGGGCCGAGGATTTGCCGAGTTCCGGCCGATGGCGGTAGCGACGGAATCGTCGATTTGGCCCCGTTTTCTTGCCTAGGCCAGCGCCTAGCGGTCGGGGTGATGTAGCACTGAGGCCGCGCAGGTCAGCCGGGTGCTAGGTGGGGCGGGGATGCGAACGGCGACCGCGGCGGGCGGGCGGCGCGGTGGCGCCCGGTGGGCGGCGTTTTGTTCGCCGGGCTTGGGAGGAGCAAGGAGAGTGAGGGAAAGCGAGTGGCTTGGACAAGGGGCTTCGCTTCCTCCCTCAAGAAGGCAGTGGGCCGCGCGGAGGAGATCGGGACAGGAGGCGTGCTCCATGCGTGTCACAAGGGTCGACGAGCCAAGCTAGCGCGGCCGTGTGATGGACCGAGATTCCCCTTTCTTCTTTTTTTTGAACTAAACCCTAAGACAAACTGTTTTTGCTCTATGCTTCGTGATTCATGCGAATTAGCGAAAACTCTAATTGAACCAAATGTTCCTCATGAAAATCTGAACATTTCACCTATAGAAACATTTTCCTAATTCGGTTTGGTTTAGAAACTATGAGCGATCAAAGGTAAACTATTCCGGTCAAAGAAACCCTAAATCACCCTCAAATCAAACGAACCGACTTTTTCAACACGATCCACTCAAAATCAACCTACCTGTGACATCTTTTGTTCTACACCTAAATTAGCTACACATTCCATTCAAGGAGCACCCACATGCAAAAACCTCTAGCTATGACTTTTTGAGCGAAAGAAGATAAATTGCTTCGGCGTCAAACAAATCAAATTAAACATGATTAGAGGGACATGACCAACATCGACCTTGCGGATTAGTTTCCTTCGCCTCCACCTCGCCCGGCCGTCTCACTTTTAAAATCACCACGCTTCCCCACATCTCTCACGCGACCTTATTGCCGCGACATCCGAGCGCTTAGTTTATTTCTTTTGTCGGCAACATCGGCGGGATGGAGGAGGGGGCTTCAAGTGGAATCACCCTTGGACTTTGCTACTAAGAGCTTCCACAAAAAAAAACCTGTCGTGCCGCCAAGTCCACAGCCATTCCACTTCATGCCCCTCCGATACCCTCCACGCGACGCCGCCCGCCCGATTCTAGTCTTTCTTTTTGGCACGTCGGCGCTTGCGTCTACACCCACACTCTCAGAACGTCGGTGATTGGGTGGCCTGGAGGCCGCGTGCGACCCCCGCATCAACCCACACGGGGCGTCGCCACGGCACACCACAGGCTACCCGATCACCGAGTTCGAGAGAGTGTAGCCCTCTCGAATGTTGAACGGCGGCGAGTGTAGATTCGGCCCCGAAGGTCTACTTGATTGTGCTCAAGGCTTCCGTCATCTTTCAGCGATCACGCCCGGCGCGCCGCCCGTCGGTCGTGGCATGAAACCGCCAAATATGCTCTTACTCGTATAAACGTAACACCGTGCATGGGGGCGACGACGGACCGGTAGGTGTGTTTATGGAGATCAAAGGCAACCACTAGGCGGCGGCGGGGCGTGGAAGAACATCCATTGTATCTTTGTACTCATTATGGAATTTTAGGCGGGCGACTTGGCGGCGCATATATGATCCATGGCGCACGACCCGCTCTATAGCCCAAATGGTACCTCGCCATGACGGGCATCGCTGATGATGAAAAAACTCATGCATTTTATTAGTTGTGATAACCGTGTAATACTGTTGTCAAAAAAAACTTCGTGTATAGTACATGTGTGCATGTGTGATTGCCGCTCATCAATTTGATGGAAGTTGTTCTACACGATCACGATCACGCATGCACGCGGAGGTCAAAGGCTGCCATGCCATGAGGCCCCACTTCGCCTTGCCGACGGGGCGTGTGGAGCCGGGAAAGGCGCCGACTCGGCAGCGTGTGTGCATGAACAAGGGCTGGCGTCCGTCCATCCTTCGCCCTTGATCGCCCATCAATCGGTGCCTTGCCGAGCGAGACGGGATCGATCTTCGATGAGTGATGACACCGCCAGCCGCGCCGCGTCGCGCCCGGTTTGTAGCGAGGTGTGTAGGATACGCAAAGGATACGCATGCAAAGGTGTGTGCATGTCTCATGGAAACAAAAAATTATAGACTCAGTTTAATTTTGAAACGTACTGTAGTAAGTATTATTATTTCTATGAAAATGCTGCGTTGGTAGTAAATGGCGCCCGCCCTAAATTACGCTGCAACGCATTTCAAAGGGTCATGTCGCCCTCGATCTCTCGCCACCGGACGACGCACCCGCATTTGATTTACCGCCCACCAATTCCGGCGGTTGCTAACAAAAACAACCGACGGTCACATGAAGATGCCTAAATTTCAATGCATATTACGTTCAACATAAGGAAGACATAAACACACGTAGTACATTACAATATAATAAATATTACATTCAACATAATGTAAACATAAACACAAGAAGTAGTATATACTACATTACAATATATACTATCAAATAAAGTTGAAGAACTAGCTAATGATATCAAATCGACCGCTCGGTAAGCCGCCGCCGGGTCGGGCCGGCCCGGTGCGCCGTCATCGATCTCACATCCTGGCGGACGGCTGTATACATCACCGTGCTCTCAAGGCCCCGGCCCGCAGGTCGAACTCATGCATGATGCGGCACCGAAGCCAGTAGTACGGGCGACTTTGGGGGTGACGGGCTCGGGCCCATACCTCTTGCATCCCTCCCAGGCCATGTACGCGACGCGGGCTATCCTTGGCGAGCGTGACCCCATCCCCAGCCGTGGGTAAGGAAAACCTTGGGCCGCGGGCGCAATGTCCTCGAGGTCCCGCTTGACCTTGGTGCGCGCCGCAAGTCGAAGGCCCTCCCACCGGCCGTCGGGAGCGGGCGGCGCGCCGATGATTCCATGGAGCAGACACCCATAGCGTCCCGGGGTCCGTGGGGTTCGACCCGGTACGGCAAGACGCCAAGAATTAAAGCCGCCGGGGTCCCCGGCGTCCTTGGCTTGCTTGACGAGCTTCACCCAGCGGATCCGTGGCTGAGTCTTCCTTCACGCCAGCGACCAGCCCGCGCGTGTCCATCAACTTCTACATCCCGGCCAGAAGACACATGGCCTCCCTGGATGACCGCCCGAGGAAGCGCTTCTCCAATTGCTCCCTAGCTCAGGATTTGCGCGGGTCGCTACCTACCACGTAGATTACGGCCACCGGGAGCGACACGCAATAAGATGTCGCCGCAGCCGGTGAAGAGGATCCGCAACTTCCCGCAGGACTTGACGAAGGTACAAGTAGAGCCATAGAGAAAGAAATCCGTCGGGCTCCTTTGCGGTGGCACGAAGATCTCGCATGCCAGATCATCCGGCGGCATCAAAAGGAAGCAAGTCGTCGCCCGCCGCGTGTCTTGCCTTGCCTCCTTAAGCGTGGCCTTTCCGCCATTCTTGATCGATCGACTAGCTGGCCCCATCCCGGCTTCACCGCGCGCCCACTCATTACATCTTGTGCCCTCATTTGCTGCCCCGCCCTCCCGCCGTTCTTTTGCTTGTATTTAACATCTACAAAAGCGCCTCCTCAGAAAACGGCCCCGGAGGTGTCGCGTTCGGCGAACCGTGAGGGCGTTCGCCAGGGCAACCAAACCGGTCAATGTAATTAGATTTTTTAATAAATAAGAAACGAAATACTATAAAAGGAAAAATAAAGTAAAAAAAGAGTTGGTTCCCATCTCTACACCATGTGTTTACTATAGTTTGTACATTTTGGCCCGGTCCGTGGCCCGGCCCGCCCGATCCATTAGCCGGGCCGGTCCGGTGTGGGGCCCGCGGGCGGCGACGGCCGATGGCGGGCCGGGCCATGGGCCACTCGCCCCAGCCCGTGGCGCGGTGGTGGCACGGCCCGAGGCGGCCCGGTGGCCGGCTGCAACTGCTAAGTCGCGACCCACCCCGTTCTTGCGGCGCTAAGCACATCACTCACCTATTCGCTATCTCTCTCCCCTATCCCCTCCCTGCGCCCGTGCTCGCGCTGACTTCGAGACGCTGAGCGCCGCCCTCGCCTCCGCGCCGCGCCGCCTCCCACGCCACCGCCCGTCGGCGGGCCATCTCCGCCGGCGACTTCGCGCCCGCTGGCGGCCTTGGCCGCCACATGCATGGCGCCGGCGTGGGCTCTCCATTCACTCAGGCGCACACCGCTTCCCGCTACGACGGGGCCCACGGCGCCACGGCGCTGCCATGGGCATGACTCCTCCACGCACCGGCACGAGGAGGCGCGCCACTTTCGTCGCCGAGGCCCGGCCGGAGCATCGGCAGGGCGTGCGGGCCCGTCAGGTGTCGAGCCCTCCCTTTTCGGCCCCGCCGCACTAGCCCCCATTCCTCCTCTCTGTGGGCCACGGGCCAGCCGCGGCCCGTTAAGCGGCACGGCCCGAAAAAAATGGCCCGTGGGCGTGCCATGGCGCCGCAGCGCGCCCGGCACGGTGGCACGGCACCGGCGGCCGCCCGTGGCCCGGCGTGGACGCCCGGCCCCCGCCGGCCGGCCCCGCCCGATGTACATCTATAGTGTTTACAAAAATAACCGCGTCTCTACGGTCATGTTTTGGAATCTGATGCAACACGTGCATCCCACTCTACCGTACTCGTAAAGAAAGAAAGAGTGATGCCATCGGTGCAACACATCCCTCTCCACTCCAAACTCAAGTCGCTGCTCGTGCTTATTCCCTCCGTTCCACAAAACATGCAACTATGGGTTTCGTGTCCATAGAAAGCGGTGAGTAGTACAAGTGGAGTATGTTTGACCAAATTTGTACTCCCTCTGCTCCAAAAAAGCTTGCAACTATGGGAAGCGTGCGACCAAACTTTCTCGGCTTTAACTAGGTTTATAGAAAATACACCCTCTGTCCCACAAATAAAAGTTTGTTTTTGACCTCTACAATTCTTGTTTAATCATTCGCCTTATTTTAAATATTTATCCAATTAATAAAATAAATAAATTATTATGAAAGCATCTCTAACGATAAAACAAGTCATAACAAAATAACAAAAAAAAATTAAAACTTTTTTGAATAAGACAGACGGTCAAACAAGGATTGTCGAAGTAAAAATGGACATTTTATGTGCAACATTTATATCTCCAAATAAATTTATTAAAAAACTAGACTTAAAGATCTTTTCCGATGATACTAATTACTTAGTAAAATATTAATATATTTTAATATACAATTCTTTGGCGATTTAAATACATTGACTTCTTGGGAAACGAGAATTGCATTTTTTTACTGCGAAGGGAGTACTAAATACTACTCTATTGATCACATTCGATTAATTTATTAAAAAAATACATCTCATAATCAATCTAATGATATTTATTTCATAACATAAATAATAACAGTTTGTTTGATCGACCGATCTTATGCGGATGGATAGCTACCTCGATCTCTAGATGGTCGATTAATTATTTATTAAAAATACACATATCATAATCAATCTAATGATATTTATTTCATAATCGAACAAACTTGATACTTCAGATGTGTTTTATAGGCGCTATAACGCCCCGTAGAGAGAAGCTCGTGCTATGCAATTGCACTTTTTGGCGCTATTATTCAAGCTAGCTAAGCTCAAATAGTGTCATACCGCTATTGTGGCGGCTTTGTTGACAAATTGATCGGCCCACCCAATTGTTAGTGATTGAGTGATTTCAAAGAACTTTATGGTTGTTTGCTTATGTACTTGACTTGATGCTTTTATGGTTGTTTGCTTTGAGGATAAGAACTTTATTATATGGTTATCGGTATCACTTATCAAATTATCACTTATCGATTATAATTATATACTTGTCCTGATTTCCTATTTTTTGAAACAAATAGGCGTGCTATAGCGGCGCTATTGGCGTATGAATCGCATCTTGACTCTACGTTGCAAATAGCGCTATAGCGCTACCATAAGCGCCGCTATAGCGGCAATAGTGACCGAACAGTACCGCTCAATTTCATAGCGCGCAATCTAAAACGTGGGTTGTGATATACTTCGTATAATACATGTGTTATACGTTTCCAAATTTGTTTGCATGTTTGATTGTTAACAAAATGATGAGTGAACAGAGGGACATGCAAGCAAATATGTCCAAGTTTTAGTTTAGATTCTAGATTTCGGATGGATTTCCAAAATCCGGACTCTAAATAAAATCAAATTTCCTATTGGGATCCCGGATTCTAGTAGCCGATTTCATCTCTCTTTTTTTACCCGCATTCCTTTTATGTCCTTCATTCTCTCGCACTTCCTACAATATGGACGAGGGGCAAAATGGTAAAATGAAACTTCGAATCCGGCCGGAAGCGACTCATGTTTCTACATTGGTTTTTTTTCTCGTGATTCTAGAATCCAAGGTGATTTGTTGTGAGAGAAAAATACTGGCCGGCCGGGCCGGATGGTGCTGATTTGTTGTGAGAGAAAAGCACCGCTTGACTCGTGGGTCGAACCAAACCGACCGAACAAGTCCACCGCCTTTGTCTGCGAACGATGGCGCATATGCACCGTGTTGGCAAAGTGAGGTGTGTAGGATACGCATGCAAGGTGTGTGGATATGATCGGCCGCGCCTTATGGAAAAAAAAATACTAGTATACTAGTACTATATGGAAAGGTCCGCGTCGATAGTAATGGCGCCGCCCTAAATTACGCCGACTGGCTAGCGTTTCACCTGAGGGTCCGTCCATCTCTCTGCGCCCACTCATACTAGTACTACTAAAACCCGCATTTTCTGCCCACCAATTTTGATCGAGCGAATCGTTCATCTTCCTTTTCCCTAGACCAAGAGCGCCGCATAGAAAACCGTGCGGGCCAAGGCCGAGCCATGGAGAACCTTCCGCGGGAGTTGCTTGAGCACATTGCGCTCAGCGTTGCCATGGCCGCAGAGCATCCTATGGAAGGCCTCATGAATCTAAGGGGCCACCGTGCACTGCCGGCACGAGAGGCGTGCCGCCTTGCCTTAGTGGGATGGAGCATCCCGGCCGGACTGCTTCCGGACTAGCGACAAACCGCGGGGCGCCGCACTACTCGCGAGTTTCGCGACGCCGAGTCACATCACCGACCTCGCCAAGTTCGGCAACACCGCGGCGTGTTTCGGGCGTGCATGTCTCGCCGTGTTCGTGGAAGGTCGGCGGCACCGTCTCGCCCGCCGCTCGACTTGCCGGAACAAACGCCAACTTCGGGGCATGAACTTCGCCGGTAGTATGTGCACGCTCTTGCGCTCTATGGGTGGAACGCCGCCGGGCCGGCCGATGATGACCATGCCCGGCGGTGTGTTGCGGGGGAGGTGGGCCGCGACACCTGGCGGCGACGATGCCCCCTTGGAAGACCAAGAACTGCGTGCAATGCTCCGCGGACAAAAAGGCGGATCTTGCCGCGACGACACGGTGGTGCCCCATGCGGTGAGGTCGCATCTTCCTCCTCTGTCCAAACCGGCGCCTCGCCGGGGCGGACATCGCGTCGCGAAAGGGCGAGGAACGTCGCGGCGCCATCGGCCGGTGGGTGGAGGGGCGTGGCGGCGGCAGACCCCATGCTGCGGCGAGGAGTGTAGGATCCGCGATGAGTGTAGGGAGGTTGTTTGTGCAAGCGGTGGGCATGAGAAGCGAGTGGACTCGCATGAATCTATGTATATGTTGATGATGACGACAATGCACCCATGCATTGCATTATGTGATCTATCTTACTTTTGGTGCGTGATGGATGATTATGTGGTAATTAGGTGTTATATTCATTCATGTTTTGCGATGACCGCCCCCGCGACCATGCGACCATGGCCACCGCGAGCACCTCGGCGTTGCTAGCTATGCTGTGCCGTTGACGGCGCTTGGAACACCTTCCAGTCCGCGGTTCACGCACGCCGCGTTCAATCGTTCTCCACGGCGGCAACCCCTCTCGGACCCGCCCCTCCACGCATGCCCGAAGTCTTCAAAAGTGTCTACACCTGCGTTTACGATGCTTTCCATCCCGCCCATTTAACCTCGGCTAGTCCTCGTTGGTCGGAGTGTCGCCCCCGCTCCGCCGTGCCCGCCCCGCCACCGTCGGCGTCAAACTTCGGTACCGCCCTAAACCCGCTCATCCGATAGCAAAGATAGGAACGCTTAGGTTCTCACGGGGATCACGGTGGTGGTCCTCCCGTCGCTAGAGGCCTCATCTCCTGTGACATCCGCCAAGACGGTGTGCCGCCATGTCGGAGACCTCCGGGCTCAAGAACCCTAATTTTTCTTTTTCTTTTTTATTAATCTATGGTTACAACTTGTAACCGGTCTTTCTCCCTCATCGTAACTCCAAACGCGTGATGATTTTTCATTCTACGATTTTGTAAAATAATGATGTGTCAAGCTACTTTGTATTCTTACTTTGCTAATCCATTCCAAATTGTAGGTCGTTTTTTACTTTTTCAACCCTAACTTTGACCACTCATCTTATTCAAAATTTTATGCAAAATATCACTTCTTTTGTTGTGGCATGCTTTATTATCAAATATTCTTTAAGAATGACTTAAACTTGATTTGTTTTTGCACAAATTTTTTGAATAAGACGAGTGGTCAAACTTGAGGTAAAAAAAAGTCAAACGAACTATAATTTGAAACGGAGTACTACTTTTGTCACGTTTGGTGGATATTATTTGAAAGTTGAATTTCAAATATTTGAAGAGTTAACATTTGAAATTTGAAGTACTAGTATGGAGATAAGTAAGATGCAAAACCATGGGGCCATGGGGCCATGGAGTACATTATTAACCGGGCGGGTGCCCGTGGGGCCATATGGTGTTCCGAACACTCTCTGCAGTTAGTACTGCGTACTACTACTAGTACACATATTGTCTCTCTCTGTTTCTCCCGCAGTCTCTCTGGCCTCTTCCTTCTCCCATACTCCAACTATACTAGTAGTAGTACTACTCTTCTCCCCTCTTCTGCTCACTTCCAAACTCTTAGAGAACCAAACAAGAGTAGAGAGCGGTCCGACATGCAGTGTCTGCCTCGCCTTCGCCGTCTCCATCCGGGTGCACCTCTTTTATCACATCCATTTAGCTAGATTTGGTTTTTCCCCGTGGTTCAAGAAACAACAAATACGTAAGTTTTTGTTCGGTGGTTGCGGATCCGGGTCCCCTCGCGAGGCCTCCCGGTGGCGGCTATGGCGAGGTCGCGCCATCGTCTTGACTTCCTGACCGGGGGATCGACCGGGGGGGGCCGGCGGTGAAACGAGGCGTTTATCGCAGCGGCGTTACCCACCTCGATCTCTACGGGTGTTCTACGGGGACCTAAAAGATGTTGCAAGAGAAGCACGACTTCTTGGGTAAGCACCAAATCTAGATTGTAAAGTGCATTATCCTTCCTTTTTGAAGGTTTTTTGAATGGCTCTATTTTGTTTTTGTCCCCATATCCGTGTGACTCATGCTATCTATAAGCTTGTACAACATTGCTCAATAATTTTTTTTTGTCTTATACCTTTTCCTGATTCATCCTAGGACACCCGTGTACAAACACAAAAGACCTCACGGGAGATTATAAAAGGATGGGGAGGAGGCCAAGAAAATGTCCACATCTTCTTTGTAAATGCCTCATCGGCTCATCACAGTTGAGCTTGGCGTACCAACGTGGCGTGTTCATTCATGATATTGGCAACCACGGTGGTGTGCGCCCCTTGTTGGCCTACTAGTTCCCTTTGCTTGGAGCTCATTCTCCACCTCTACGTTGGCCTTCTTCATCCAAAGGTAACGGGGGTGAGTTATCAATTTTTTAAACAACTAAACAATTGATATGAGCCAAGACAAAAAAAATGTAGACAAGAACGGATCGCATGAAGAAGAACCCGTGTTTCCACATCGACGGCGCATCTTGCCGCTATGGCATGTTCATTTATCGCCTTGGCAACCACAAATGTGTGCGCTCCCGGTTGGTGTACTAGTTCGCTTGCTTGGAGCTCATTCTCCACCTCTACGTTGGGCTACTTCATCCAAATTAACGCGGGGTGAGTTATCTTGAATTTTTTAAACAACTAAACAATTGATATGAGCCAAGACAAAAACTCGTAGACAAAAATGGATCGGATGAAGAAGAATTTGTATTTCCACATCGTATGTGGCATCTTGCCGGTGAAGAGGCGGCGGCGGCCACCGCTTCCCGAATCCCGGTGAAGGCATATCGGACGGGCTTGAAGTGAATCCACCCCCTAGGCTTGCCTTTCTCGCGAGATGTGAAAAACAAAGCAATATCCGAATGTTGTACGAGATATTGAAGGTATGCAAGACGTTGATATCTACTCAATGGTGCACTTCTTCATGCATGTAAACAACTATGTAATTGATCTGAAATTTGTCCGACATCGCTGTTTGCATCCATCCCGAATTTGTAATACTACTTTTCAGTTCTTATCATATCATATATGTTATCCAAATTGTATATAAAAATAGTACCATGCTTGCTTATGCCACTTACGTGTGTTCCAATATGTTTGCACCACAGTTGTAGACATCTATGCATGCTCTACCTCTACATCGCCGTACCTTTGTCCAATGGAGATCCATTCAAATAAGGACTCACCTATAGGCTGACCAGAGGTAATCGGGACAAAAAAAAAAGTCCATTCAATTAAAGGACTACCCTCTATTTACACACGTAGCAAAAAATTTCTTCTCATGTCCAATGTCTTTTGTTTTGTCTCCGCCCGGTCGGCCTGGTAACCAAAGAGCCAAGACACAAAGATGGCCTTCTAACTGAGTAAGTATGGTTACATAATTTCTTTTTTCAATAATTGATAAAAAATACGAGAAACAATTTAAGGGTATAGAGATGTAAACAAAATACGGGGAAACAATTTAAGGGTATAGAGATGGAATAGTAGCAAGGTAGGTTAACTATAGCGGCAAGAAGTGGTTTTAATAGCACAATGCCTATTATAAGTTTATTTTGCTATACTTCATACATAATAATGATTTACATACATGGAAATTTGTCGAACCCGACAATATTCAAGTGTTGCATAGAAAACTATGTCTTTAATACTTGCAGACACTAGGTCCTCAATTTTAAGACATCTGTTTTTACTCGTGTGGCTTTCCTTTTTACAAACAATTTGTGAGCATTAGATTCACGCGAAATGTGCAAAAAGCCATATGGTTGAACCTCTCGTTGCCTAGCGTATATTTGCGTAATTAGCTTTTCACATATATATCGTATCCATGTGTTAGTTACATGTCTTCTCTAGAGGTAGTCAAACCATTTTTTATCCCATTTATTTCCAACTGAATCGATAATTTTGGTGAGCCGATCCATGTTGCTTGTGTTTGTGTTGTCTGCATTCTACGGTTGCAAAAATAGAATCTTGTGTTTCACGGGCACACTGGGACACAAATAGCTATATTTAATTCTATTGTTGCATACATGCCTTTACTTTTTTTACATCGACCGGTGATGCATCATGCATGTTAAGATGAAAATTATTTACATACTAATTCGAGAATTGTAATGTGCTATGACAGCCTACATTCTCTACCATTTATAACATACTTTTAATTTGGTTCTATGCGGGTAGATCCGTTGCTTTGGTACTGAAAAAAATGGCTCGTGCAATGCAAGATGGTAAAGAGAGAGCTAAAAAATCCCTGGAAGTGTTTCGTCTCCATTTGTGAACTTGCGCAGTCAGGTTATGTGGGTGTGGGATGCTTCATGGTCTACTTTTTTGTATGCACAGAAGAAAATTGGGCCCTAGATTTGTTTTTCAAGGACTTGATTCTCGTACCGCCTAGCGACACTTGCTTCATCTTCACGACTACTACCTAACACGCTCCCTAAATCAAGATTCATTTTTTGCATCGAAGTTGTCATGTGTGAGGGATGCCCCATGAATATGAACAATGGTATATTGTTTGCTTATCGAGATCAATGTATCCCCGTAATGTATTATATTTTTGTATCAAGTTGGTCATATCCATCCCAGCAATACCAAATGGAGTTGCAATGATTTCATGCCCGCATGACTTTATCCTTGTTGTGGTTCGCTAGATTTAAGTTATGCAAGAACAAAATGTTGTATCATCATGCGCATTGGGTGTGCCCAAAACACTAAGGTGTTGAGGTGAAACCCGACTTAGCCCTTTTGTATGATAGTTGCGCTCTAGCGTTTTGGGACCTTAGCGATCATGGTTTGTATTTTTTATGTATGCATAATACCAATGCTTGGTGGCACCCAAATCTATCATAAACCCGATGAAGTTCATGTTATGCAAGAACAAGAACTATGACTGTCTCAGACTCTCCGGTGCCATTACACACCTATCGGTACATTGTTTCCACAAAGCGCAGCGCGCTCCTAGCACTAGTATGTATATATATATATATATATATATATATATATATATATATATATATATATATATATATATATATATATATATATATATATATATATATATATATATATATATATATATAGGGTCATTCTATTGGGAGCCCAGGGCTTCCAATACCTATGGAGAGCCCCAGCCAGTTTCCCTAGCCAGCCCAACCATTCGGGTCCGCAGATGACGTCGTCCCCTAGTGGGAAGACCACTCGCACCCAGCTGCCAGGATGCATAAAAATCCCATTCGACGCTGCGTAGAAACATATTTTTGGTGACGATGCATAAAAACAATGGTTGAGTGAATTAAAATCAGTTCTCCATCGCATAAAAACCTCTCCACAATTGGTTGTTCCACCTGACACCACCTGACACATGGTGACAACGGGTGACGCGTGCATGCAGACATGCATCCCATCTAATCTCTTTCGTTTTTTTGCTATAATTTTTCAACGAACCATCCGATTCAAAAAAACCGTTTTCACCATTGAACTCCTGACAATTTTATGCACGATTCAAGATCCATTGTGAATATTTTTTTGAAAATTTTTGAAATTCAAAAAATTGTGCTTTAGGATAAAGAGTTTTATGCTACTGTCAGCGCATAGAATCTTGTGAGCAAGTGCATATCAACATGAAAGGTGTCCTTGTCTCCTCCAAAAATTTAAAATTTGAATCACCATACTTGAATCGCATCAATTGAAGGTCGTTTGAATACATAGAATCACTTGTCAATATGCATAGAACTATTTTTTGACACCGGCTTTTACCACGTAAAACCCTCTTCACAAGATGAAGAGAAAGTTTTGTGAGCAAGTGCATATCAACATGCTATCTGTTATGCATATAGTCTTGTGAGCGAGTGCATAGCAACATGGTATGTGCTCTCATCTCCTCTAAATTTGAAATTTGAATCACGACACTTGACTCGTAGCACTTTGAAGGTTGATTGGATGCGTAGAATCACTTGTCAAGGTGCGTAGAACAATTTTGACACAAACATTGCGTAGAACTTTGCTGATCGAATGCATAACAGTTAATTTTGTTAGCACGTAAAAACCTCTCCACAATACACTCCACTTGACACAAATCATGATTATAGGCAATCATACTCGTGAATAAGGTGATGCATAGTTAATATTGGGACAATGCATACAATATGAGGACTAGAAGCTTAAAAACATGGAGACAATCTCATCTTCTTCGAAAATTGAAATTTTGAAGAAAAAAAACACATGATGGGCATTTGGATGCATAGAATAATTGGTAACGATGTGCATGGTAGTATTTCACGCCGACGTTGCATAAAAATTTGTGGTCAAGACCTGCCTAACACAATAGCCATGCATAGAATTCTGTGAGTGAGTGCATAGTAACATTTTTGGTGCTCTCGTCTCTTTTTTAAAGTGTGTAATTTGAATCAGCGTTCCACAAAATCTTTGACCATGCTTCCCTCCGTGGGGATGTTGCATAGAAATTACAATCCTTTCACATTTTATATTAATTAGAATCCTTTGACATTTTAGATTATCGATAATGCATATAAATAAGTAGTTTGTTAAATAGAAGGAACAATGCATAATGACATTTGAAATTCAAGATCAATTCGATGGAAACCTATGCAACTAACCATAATCACATTAACACGTAAAAAACATAGCGCAACTAAGCAGAATTGCATTTGAAAAATAAAAAATCAATTTAGATGGAAACCTATGCAGCTAAGCATAATCGCATTTGCTTTGCCCATTTTCTTTGCAAACCACATATTCATAAGGCATAGAAACTTATGCAAACAAAGCATCAAAACATGATATCAACATAACAAATTTATAATTATATGTATAGAAGCCTACATATAATTGTTTCATCAATGTATGTCAAAAGTGTTCTAACACTACATAAGATTTTGCTCCAACAATGTATACGTACTTCTTTGGAGTTTGAAATTTGAATTGAATTGGGTTGGAAACCCTGTGCAACTAAGCATAATCATGGTTTCACCATGAATCTAAACCCTATGTTTGTTACCCAACCAAATGCAATATGCCATCCTTGCGTCGCCATCGCTCGAAAGCACGTAGCTCTTCATTTCCTGAAATACAAAGCATACAAAAGTCAGATAAAAACATCACTGAAAACATTGTCGTACAAAATATCTCACCGAGATGCACGTGGATCTAACATCAGTATTGCATAAAAAATAGTTGAACAAAGGCATATAAATTCAAGAAACACTTGACGCGTAGATACATCAAGCTACAACACCATCACCGGACAAAAACATGAGACATGGCATGCAATGACTGCACCTACAGCATGAGCATACTTATTGAAGCTCCATAATTTTTTATGCATATTAATCAAACCAAATATACTAATGGAGCTCGCGAATCAAGATTGGGCCACAAGGTATACTTTATAGAACTAGTGTCCCAGGTATAATTTCTAAAACTAGTGTCCTGTATAATTTGTAGGGAGCCAAAAAATTTCTATGCATCCAGAAAAAATAAGATTCCAATTTCCATTCATTAAAAAATTATGTTTCAATAGCATTCCTGTTATATTAAATGATAAAGCATATAAATTGATGCATAGAATCATAATTGCCTATGCATAGAAACTGATGAATGCATACGCCTTGAGAACAAATTTTGACCGAGATGGTCACACTAACAAAGGCATATAAACATATTATGGTCACTAGTTAGTTTGATAGGCTTTGATTTCTCCAATTCCTGCACAATCCTAAGAGATGCGTATGGTCATATCACAACTTAGCATGTTTGTAGGCGAATCGAATAAGCACACGAAAGCTAAATTTTTGTTCATCCAAAAATTAACATTTAAATTTGATTGCACATCATATCACGGAGGTGCATAAAAACTCTATCAAAAAAAAACTCTTATCGCATGAAATTATGCTTTCTTGTGCTAGATTACCGCACAAGTAGTTGTTGCCGCAATCTTGAAACATGGCCATTGTGAGAGCTCGCTCCCGCATCCACAAATGCACAAAGCACAATCTGTGACCAAAGAAACAAGAAGCTATCAAGATGCACCGACATTTCATCATGCGTGCATACGACCCACGTAAAATAAGAGTAGAAAAGCACAAAAAGACACATGCGACTTGTCGCTCACCATTTAGGATCATTTTTTTTTTTTCATATCCACATTCATTAGCGTTCAACTTAAACAATCCATTTAGCATCTAGATTTGTTTACATAGGGTTCAACACATGCATATGAATCATAAAAAGAGAGGATTGAGGAGGCTAAGATCGAGAGGAGCATCAACCTTGGGTCTTGACCACCATGATGATCGGCAGATCACCACCAGTAAGTAGTAGTCAAGAAGAGCATGATAGTCACCACGCTGGTACCTCACCTCCATTTCTCCATGAAACCGAACCCGTAGAAAGCATCCAGGCTGAATCTCAATTCTAGATCATGCATGCATAGAAACATTACAGGTCCAAGAAAATTATGCATGCAAACATAGTAACTTATGACCACAATCCTCACTAGAGCCACCGCATAAAAAAGTCTCCTAACAATGCATGGATAACTGCTCAAAGCGAACCACAGAAAAAAATAATTTTGACCAAAACAATAAATGGTAAGCATAAACGTTAAGCTTCAAAATGCATAAATAGTGTTAAGCAATCACATAAGAGATAATCTCTCAACATAGCATAATTTTTTAGATTAAAAATCGAAGTTCGAGCACAAGGATCTTCTATGCGTAAGTTCGAGCACAAGGATTCAAATTTTTATTCTAATAAGATTTCAAAACTCTATTCCACCATGCATATAAATTTATGCATGCAAGCATAACCAAAGGAAAATGAATAAATTTAGGGGAACCAAACTAACATTGATTCATTACGATTGTTCAGTCATTCGTGTCAATTGGCTCCTTGATTAGTTTTGAAGTCACTACCAAATTAGCCCCCCGCAAGGAAGTTGTGTAAGAAATCTTAGCACAAGAAGCATAGAATCCAACTTACTTGCACTCAATCAATTTAGCAATCCGTAGACGGGCTATGCATTTCTATATCAAAATAATTACACTCGGATCGCTATGCTTTTCTATATCAAGATAATTGCCATCTCATAGAAATATATCCATTTCATAGGCATAAAGCGCATAGCATTGCGGGGATGGCTTCATAGAAATGTGCTCATACAATGCCTATAGACTTCTTTGAAATTTGAAATACAAATTCAATTAGGACTCCACCTATGCAATTAAGCAATCCTATTCCTACAATAAGTGCATAGAACCTTGTTCTTACAAGCATAGAACTCCATTTTTACAAGCATAGAAATTTACTGTTTAGCCATGCATAACTTTTGTATGCATTTGAGATTGCTTAAGTATGCATAGAAATTTGAGGCAAACTTAAGGATAGTTAAATATAGACAATGCATAAGACAATCAATATAGGAATTCATTATGCAAGCACCGGTTTATGATTTTAATAGAACGTAAATACGTAATTATTGTTGAATTCTAATACAAGAAAAAGCTCTCATAGCATGGTACGAAGAGTGGCACAGATTATTCTCGGTATTACTTCCATGTTTGCTATTGATTTGGATGATAGATCGTGAAAAGCTAGTATAAAAAATAACTTGATGTGAAAAGGAAAACATATAGAGTTTTAAGTTCAAATCTGAAATTTTCAAGGTGTGCATAGACGATAGAGACAAATGATGGGTAATTTTTGAGCTTTCACTTGCCATTTTGATATGCATAAAAAATCTATAGAAACACAAAATTATGCGGTCAGCGGGTCTCATACCAATTGGGAAGATGTGCAATTAATAGAAAAACAATGCATCCTTGCTTACACGG
The DNA here is from genome assembly GCA_015847255.1 of Hyparrhenia diplandra. Classification (NCBI taxonomy): domain Eukaryota; kingdom Viridiplantae; phylum Streptophyta; class Magnoliopsida; order Poales; family Poaceae; genus Hyparrhenia; species Hyparrhenia diplandra. The sequence continues at coordinate 47,651 of JADLZK010010656.1, read as the reverse complement.
TTGGCTCAAGAAGCATGGAACTGTTATTACCTTTGAATTTTACTAGAAAATTTGAACTTTGATTCATACAATATTTTGCTTATACGCATATAGTTCACAACTTCTGCATATAAATCTATGTTTGCAGAGAGTAAAAACTATTATTTTCCTTTCTTATTTGAGTCAAACTCCACATAAACAAATAATATGCACACAAACTCAAGAAAGAAAGTGTAGAAAAATGACATGCTTCCCCCCCTCTATTCAAGATTGTATCCTGCATTACGGATCATGCATGCATAGAAACATCCGTCAAAGAAAATTATTCATGCAACCATAGTTACTTATGACCAGTCCTCACCAAAGCCCTTTGCATATAAAGTCTCCCAAGAATGTATGGATAACTACTAAAATTAGAGCATAGAAAATTTATTAGTCTTGCATGCATCGTCTATTTATTAAGGTATGCATCACATCAAGAAATGGATGGCTTGCCAAGAAACAAGGAATTCTAAAAGCTCCAAATGATTTTCAATATACTACACGCAAAAGTAAAGGCCTCTAAATCGCTTTGGACCAACTCACAATGAACGAACAACTCGCAAATCGGGATGAAGCACAAAAACTCTAAACGCAATACTCAGTCCCAACTCCCAATATCAAAGTTATTAATTGATTGAACAAGCAACCAAATCAGAGGTCCCGAGGCAAAGAATGAACCAGTCCACCACCCGCCGGAGCCCCATCTTCTGCTTGTGCCCCGCCGCTCCTCACCTGCAGAGTCAAGAAACACCGTGGGTATGCCAAAAAAATTAGATCTTGGGAAAGCAACGGTAGATCGGCACAAGGAGGAGAGAGGTGTAGTGATGGCGCTTTCTGGAGGAGTGTCTTGCACGTATCCGGCTGGCTTGCCGCCTCCCACCAAATTCGACCTAGAGCACGCACACGAGAAAAATAATGCTTTTGATCTTGGCCGATTTTTTCTCCACTAGTGCTGAAATCAATTTCGAGGATAGGAATCGAAGGAGGAGGGAAGGGGCTAACCTTAACCAAGAGGGACCCGAGGTTGGGGACGGCTTGCACGGCCCGACCGCAACGCCAAGGTTGGAGAGAGCATCTGCCTCCCCGCTGCGTGATGATGCCGGTGGGGTATGATGCGGGGACCGTCGTGTGCGTGGAGTGGCTTGCATCGTCGGGTGTTGAGGGAGCCAAATCACGAATGGAGCCGCGGATGAAGGCTGTCTGCGCCGCCCGGTCGAATAATGCCATGCCTTTAGGTCGGGCAACAACTCCTGCGCTCTCGAAACACATGCGCCGTCGTAAGTGCTGCGGGTTAGTCCATGCCACTCCCTGCGGCGCTCTCCATGGGGAGGGCTGGATCGATCGTCGGTGCGGCACGGAGGTGTGGATCCACCGTCGCCGCCGTTCCTGCTTGTGTCCATGGGGAGGGCCAGCGCGGCGCCATCGCCGACCGAGGGTTGGGGATGAGTCGCAGCGAGTCGGGGGGAGGGCATGACCACACCGTCGCCGTCGGGGGCGGCCGGGGCGTTGCCGCCATGGGGGAGGGGTGGGAGCCGATCCGGGGCGTGGGGTGGGGGTGGGCGGTGGGGGTGGCAGCCAGGATGGACCGGATGGGTGGGGTTAGGGTTTGGAGGTATATTTGGGGGCCCAACAAGGTGGGACGGTGGATGGGGTCGGTGGGCGGTCGGTTTGGGCTGGTGGGGAGCCGGTTAGGTGCAAACCAGTTTGGCCTGATTTTGGTCGGGCTTTCCCGTTATTGAAAGCCCAAGGCTCCTAATAGAATATATATATATATATATATATATATATATATATATATATATATATATATATATATATATATATATATATATATATATATATATATATATATATATATATATATATATATATATATGGGCGAGCCTAAAATGCACCCTAGTGCATTCTCTTACAAAATGCACCCACCCCGACAACAAACCAGTAGCCGGGCCGCGCCTCCCACAACAAGCGCGCCGCTGATCTTAAAAAAAAACCCAAGCGCGCGACTCATGTTAACAAAAAAAACGTTGTCCCACAACCAGCCACTGTGATGTTAAAAAAAAAAAAAAAAAAAAACGCCAAGATGGGCCCAACCACGCCTGGGCCGACACCCAAACATCCCACCGAGCGCGCCGCATGCAACAAATCCCGTGGGCCCGCATGCTCCAACTAACAAACCTGCCCATCCTCCGTCCAGCAAAGGACGACTATTTGCAACACAAATACAAGACCGATTGCAATGACAAACATATGTCGGTTACAACACCAAATCCCCGCTTTAGAACATAATAAAATAGTCCGACAAGGACACGCCGCCCCCAACACCCCTGTTCGAATTTTGAAATCTCCGTCGCCGTCTCCGTCTCCGACAACTCCGCCTCCACCTCCACCTCCACATCCGCCTCCACCTCCGCCTCCGCCCCCAACACCGCCTCCACACAAATCCGCAACAGCAACTCGCCGGGTTGAATCCATGGAGCCACCTCAAAACGCATCTATGGCCATGGCCGCCTCCCCCCCCAACTCCACCTCGCATCGATCCGCCGCCTCCCGCCTCCGCATCCGCCGCCGCCTCCGTCGCCACCTCAGCCTCCGCCTCCGCCCCAACACCACCGCACACCCCAACCACGAGACTCACGCTAGGGGATCGATAGCATCGCTTCCAATCGAGCCGGCCCGGCGTAGCTATGGTCATGGCGGATTCGAGATGATTCGCACCCTAGCCTTGCGCGGCGCGTGCATGGAGGACGGCCGAGATCCGCCGCAAGTCCGGCAAAGGGGTACATGCGCCGTCATCAACACCGACGGCAGCGTTCCGTGTCTCGCGCACATGGCGACACCGAAGTGTTGATCCCCTACACCATACCAAAGACACCGACACCGCCGCGACGTTGGCTCGGGGACATGGCTACCCCGTCTACGAAAGCTCTTTCGATGCGGTACGACCCGGAAAAACAAATCTATCTTACAAACAAATTGCATCTAGACTGCCTCGCTATTTGTAACACCATGATGACCGTGATTGCGACATTGCTATTCTATTTACGCTCTCGTTCTCAATTGCTAGACGGCAAATTACATTATGATTATAATTGCAACATGACCGTTGTTTATCCAAAAAAAATGTCAACAACCGTGAGCACCGCAATTGCGACATAGAGTTCTCGCTATCTCCATTAAAATATATAACAAAACCATGTTGTATATGTTTTTTCATGCCCGGGATGCATATGTCCCAGCATTATTTGTGCCAAGAGTAAAGCGGAGGTTCAATACACGGATGAAGCTTACGCATTTTACGCCGAATACGCAAAGGCTTGCGGTTCAGTCAGCGTCGATTGCAAGAACAAGCCAACAAACAGCCAGATTATGTCTCGCAAACAGGGGGCAAGTGTCGATCAAAAAAGTTGGTCACGAACCCAAAACTGAAAAGGGTCGAAAAGATGTGGTTGCCAAGCTTCATCCAAAGTTAAAATTTGAACACAAAGGAAAATTGCCGGGTACTTTGACATTGTGAAAACAACCCACAACCACAAACCGGAGCCGTCTCCGAAGATGGTGCGGTTCATGCACGCCCACAAGCACATGGCGGAAGGAATATGCGACCTCTTCCATATCATGACAAGGAGCGGTGTTCCACATCGGCGCGCTTGGCCGAATGTGATGACGGAACGCATGACGGTCGGCAGATGTGGGGGTTCCGAGAGAAGGATGTCGGGAATATGTAAGTCTTTGAAATGTGTTACAACATTGTCCGATTTGTAATTGCAACATTTTGGACATTAATTGCAACAACTAACTTAACGTAATTCCAACGTGTTTACGGGGAAGGAGGCCAAGGCAAGGGAAGACGAAATGATGATCTAAACAAGCTATTGAAATTCTTCCCGAGTGTAAGGAGAAAAATGACCATTTCTCTTTGGGATATCGTCTGAGATCCAAAGACAAGAGTTGTCGAAAACATATTCGAGTCACGCAAGTCGAGGGGCATTATACAAAGACTTTGGAGACGCCGTAACCTTCGATACAACTCACAAAACAAACATCAAGAACATGCCACTAGCGATGTTTGTTGGATCCAAATCACTTGATGAATGTCACTTTTGGACAAGCACTCATGGGTGACGAATCCATTTGCATCATTCATTTGGCTATTCGAGACGTTCAAGAGTTGCATGGATGGCGTCGAACCACATGTTATCCTAAGCGGTGAGTCAAAAAACATTTGCAAATAGTCATATGTTTTCGTTTGCTAGATACAATACATTAGTCGTCAAAATACATTTTGTCGACAAAATTATGCGCTTATTGCAACACCATGATGATATTTAATTGCAACAACAAGACGGTAGTAATTGCAAACTAGATTGCTGTTTTATCCGAAAAAAATATTTCCACATGTTACCATTTAACGGATGAAGATCCGGCGATGTTTATCTCAATTCCAAAGGTGTTCCTAAAGACTCACCATAGGAACTGCCGTTGGCACATCTTAAGACCTTGGGAGATTGAGCTTGAAGAGCTGTTCAAACAACACACAGACAAGAAATTGCAAGAAAGGTTCGAGTCATTGCTCAATTATCCTTTGGGACCAACCCAGTTTGAGAAAGAATGGGAAAAATTGGTTGACGCATCAAATTGGACAATCCTCGCAATAAAGGCCCCGTGGGAGAAAAGAGAGGTGGATATCGTGCTACTTCAAAGGCATGTATTGTGAAAGCATGACTTCTACACAAAAAGATCGAGAGCCAAAACAGGGTCTTAAAAGATGGTTATGTTGATGCAAGCACCAGCCTACACACATTTGCCAAGAGGATGCTCGAGTCATTGTAGCACGTAGACCATATGGACGCGGGCGAGAATCACTACGCACAGGTACAAAAAACAAAAAAACCCATAAAAAAATAATGTTACCGTATTTGCAATAGTAACTGAACTTGCTTACAACAACCTCTGCATACTAATTGCAACAAAAAACTGATGCTTTCCAGGCTACGGTGACGCGCGCATGCAAGGCCAAATTTGATGAGCAGCTGTCCAAAGTATACACAAGAGCAGTCTATCGGGGGAGTACAAAAGGCAATACGAAAGCCGCGGCTTTTAACATTAGCCGTGATCCAAACTCAGAAAAGAATAATCGTTGGTTAGTGAAACATGAACAAGGCGAAGGGAGCTTCTGCTGGGCAAACCATGAATTCAAGGTGATTGCAGACAAGGAAAGTGGGGAATACAAATGTGAATGCAAACAACATGAACACACAGGTAAGCACTGTAATAACAACATGAATGGTCTCCAGTTACAACATCATAAGCACTAGCAGGCCACTTCTGCAATTGGAAATGTGTTACATAATAATATTGCAACATACTGACATGGTCATCTGTTTGTTGATCTTGAAAATATTTTGCGTGCCTCTTACGCATGCATATCATAAGGGCATTCACCCACCGGCAGTCAAAAGCATACACAAACGTACATATTCAAGAGATACACCAGCGATGCAATGCAACAAGTTCCACAGGATAGGCATGACAACATCTGAATTAGTGCTCCGCAAGCAAGGAACGAGGCGGGATGTTGAAATCAATGCCAAAGTTGATGAAGGTGGCGAGGGCTGCAAGTAGGTATTCCAATAACGGCAAACTTCGAAAAGGTGAAAGATTGCAAGATCCGTTATACAATGGGCATCGCGAGTCGGTTGAACCCGACTACAGCTTCGTGGAACGGGTTCGGGAGCCGGCGGCGGCGACCAAAAGGTTCACCATCCTTAGAATATTCAATGAGAGGAAGAGACACCATAGTGATATGGTCCTAATCAAAAAATAAGAAAATATATTAATTCTATACAAAATAACACAAAAAAAAAGATTGAAACATGTCTAACTAATACATGATCTAATATAAAACATTAGCTCACCGTTTCAACATTGAAATTCCTTCCACTCTGTTTGGGTGAGGGACGACGTTACGCTCATTAGCAACAACCATATCTTGTATATCCACAAATGCCCGGAAGCAACACTAGCTTTACCGGACCTCACTCCACCAAATGGATATGATTTAGCCCTCTCTACTGGACAAGGCGTTGGCGTAGATGTAGGAAAAGGTCGCCTCATTTTAGGATCTTGAACAAAATTTCCAAAATCATCCTCATCCTCTAACAATCTAAATGAAGGAACACTAGGACATTAAATTGTGCAAAGAGCTTCTTCGAAGAGGATCCAAAGAACGACTTTTGGATGATCAACTTGAAGACTTGTACCACCACTATTGACACCATCATTACCATTTCCAACACGACTCGGTGGGGATCTACCAACTTGTATAGATGATCTATCTCGAGGCTTGGGAGACACATTAGCACCACTTGAAGATTGAGATGCATTAAGTTCTCCTTTTGACCTTTTTTGTACCAAAGACTTGCATCCGGAAATCAAAATATAGGAACAAATTAAAAAATCATGAAGCAACATCAAACCTTGTTCAATGAGTTGCATCATATGAACTACCATAATTACAACATGTTCTTGAAACCAATTGCAACATTCTTACATCTCCATAAATTATGAATTGTTGAAAAAAAAAAAACATGACAACAAACTAATTCAATTGCAAAATGACAACAAGAAAAAAAACAAGGAAGAAGTAAGGTACACCCGGTGAGCCATCCGAAGAAACTAATTCAATTGACTGGAAGGGCGCATTCCCTTTGCGCTTCACATTTGCTTGATCTCTTAGAAGTTTATGCGGCACATTCTTCAACATCGACGGGGGTTGTCGGCCGTAGCTCAATTCGAAAATGGAACGCATTCCACTAGGCCGTGTAAAGCGACCTTTGCTTAGCTGTGCTAAATCTGAAACCATCGAAACATTGCACATTTCAAACACCATAATTGAAGAAAATCAAAAGCGTAATTTCTTTGGTAAATAGAGTGTAAAAAAGAAATAAAATACTAACCATTCTCAGGCTCGGCGGGGAGTCTGCATGTTTATCAAATGTTGATGACCCGGAACACGGTAGAAACTCTTTCAAAGAGTTCATCCGGTTCACTTATGTTTTGTTGGCGAAACGGGATCACAAGGTATTTGAGAATTATTCAAATCACAACCAATACCAACACCACGCTTCAAGGACACACTAGGATTGCTTTTATTGCACCCTTCTCCTCGCAAGGGACAAACCAAAATAAGTTGAGTGCTGTGCCATTAATTTAAAAGCTTAGATTCTATAGAACTAGTACACAAGAAATTAAATAAACCAAATATAGAGAACAAATGCATGCACAAACCAAATTAATAAAATTCATCTACCATGATGGCGGCACCGACTAATTAATCACGGTAATTGCAACAACTTTTCCTTTGGTTGCGATCACACAAGGCTTGTTAATAAAATTGCATCCCAAATTGGAATTTGCAACATCTGAGTCGACAATTGCAACAATATACTATAACCAATTGCAACCTGAGAACAAAGATGTTCAAGTCAATTTTTTTTTTCTTGCTAAACTAGTACACCGAGATCATAGGCAAACCAAAACAATAAAAGAAAATTCATGTACCGTAATCAACTGCGGCTACTACGTGATATGATCTCGGTCGCCGAGAACCAAAAGAATTGTCCTTACTTGGTCCATCATACTTCCCATCGACTCGATTATCTACGTGGCGCGAAGATTCTCTTTCATCAAGATTAGCACCATCAACATTTTGCGCAAAGTGAAGGTCAACACCACCGGCAACGGCAATATCGGCTTCTTGGTTCGTTGCGGTGGCGGCGAAGAACAAAGAATATCGGCTTCTTGGTTCGTTGCGGTGGCGGCGGCAACAAACAATAACAACACTATTTGCGGCCGGCACCATCGGCATTGACTTCATTAACTCGCTTGTACTGCGAGAAGGCAAAGGGGCTTCAAATTCATCCGCGAAAACCAACAACACCTTCATCAACACCATGTCTTGGAGATTCGGTCACAAGATTACTATCGGCCTCAACATTTGCATCGGCGCCACCATGTACTACATAAGCGCATGCATGTATGAGAACATCTTGGCAACAAGAGTATCGGGACATGTATACCCAAGTCTAGAATGGTGCTCTTTGAAAATCTTAGACATACATTCTCGGTCCTGTAATGTAGTATCATATTAAAAGTAAGAATCATATATAACTCATGATACAATAATTCTCATAAACATACTAGACAAGAAACATACTTCTTTAAGGATGAAATGACAATGTTTATCCATAGTATCTCTAAAATGCACACAAACATCTTCAATAGCATACTTTTCTCCATAAACTGTCTCCTCCAAAGATTTGATCTACACAATGGACATCCAAAAATAAAACTCATGGAAAGCCTTTTAACTTCTTATATCAAGATAGACAATGGACAACCAACTCACGGTCTCTTTCCATAAGTGTTGCGAGACACACAATCATATGAACAATCTTTTGCTTAATCATGGAGCCCTTCCAACAATGAATCCTAGGCATGTCCACAGGTACCGATGAGGTCCTCCAAAGTGCGAGGAAATCAAGGTAGTAACCCTACATATATCAAATACAAAGTCATCAATAATACATGCTTTGCATGAATACATTTAAAGAACTAAATGCGGACCGAAAAATACTTGAAAAAAGAAGACTTACAAAGAATAAAATATCTGCAACCACCAATAACACCCCGACCCTTTTTTTCTGTAGTTTCTTATAGAAGACAACATCCAATCATAAACAAACTTGGACCAATTCCATTCAGTCACCTTAGATAAATCAAGCAGTGCACCTAGATAGCATGGGCTCGGATAACTATCTGAATTAGCACATAGAAAAGTGGACAAGGCAACCACCATAAAGTATCTGAAAAAATTATCATCTGACAATGTGTCTCCCAACAACTTATCGATGAAATCCTTGATCAAAGGGAGAGAGGTAACACCAATTTTATCAAGAAAGTCTGTCTTCATGGAATCAGTATACTTCTCCTTGATGTCATCACCTCCAATGGGAATCCCTAAAAATAAATGCAGTGACAACGGGTTCAACGGAATCACCTTGCCTCCAACAATTAGATCCCCACAACTGATATCTACATGATCTGCAATCCATTGAACAAACCCTTTCGGAGCCAAACAGCCATCAAACTCCAATAAAATTCCAAATCCACGATCTATAATAATCTTCTTCTTGCGCTCATCTAACATCGCTATTATCTTCTTTGCAAAGAAGAGGCTATTGAACCGAAACTACACGGTCTCTCGACGTCGGGGACTGCTTTGCGTTAGTTGATTTACGTTCAACTCTACACCTAACACCTCTCGCTAGTCCGCAAAAACACAAACAACATTGTCGACTCTAATTGCAACATTCTATGACCGGTTATTGCAAACGGTTAAGTTAACGTAATTACAACGTGTTTACGGAACGAGGCCAAGGCAAGGGATCCGCGAAAATGATTATCTAAACAACCTATTGACAATTTATCTTTGGAACTGGATACGAGATCAAATACAAGGGTTGTTAGAAACAACAAAAATTAATAATTAACAACTAGAGTTACCATTTCACAATTCTTTGTGAGCACGAGAACGTCTTCGATTACCAATGTTTGTCGGCAATACTCGAGAACCGAGTTTCCAAAAAAAAAAGAATAATAAAAATGAGCTACAGTTCAATTACAAAAAATGTAAAAACAAATTGATATAAGTTTGAGAACATACACTAGATAGTGCTTTCTGCACATGCTTGAAAGCATTAACCATCTCAGCAACATTGACAGTATTGCTAGCATGTCTCAGACTCTAACAAAGGCAACAAAATATATCAGAGTAAAATCAAAAACAGGTGCCTCAAAACCAATAACCATCTCAGTAACAACATAAATAGGAGTAGTATCAAACCTCGCCATCATTGGAAGAGTAGGACTCATCATCCTCTTCCAAGCTGATTGCATCAGACTTATATTCATCAGTATCACCATTTGAAGAAACAGCAGCCTCAGAAACATAAACACCATCCATGCCTAAATTTTTGAAAAACAAATATTACTCGTAAAGACATTATACAGAAGTGAAATATCTTCAGACAATATACATACAATTACTTGCCTAAACTATACGAGATTATAAATTGTAAACAAATTGCAACTAGGACAACCTAGTTCTAATTGCAACAAGGAATATTATAAATTGCAACAGTTATTGGCATCCGGTTACAACAAATCTATTAGAGCACAACCTCTACTAACATCCAAAGACCTGATTGCACTATATCCTAAACTATATCTCTACTAACATTAGAGCACATAATTAATGCATGGTACGTAGGAGAATAAAGTTAAGCTACTGACATAAACTATATCCTAAACTATACAGTAGTTTAGCTACTAGGACAAGCAATTGACATCCAAAGTTGAGATGAGCAACAAGTTAATATAAAGTAAAAAGGCCGAGGTCTAACCAATTGCAACAACAATTCATAGAGCGATTACAAACTAACAAGCGGATCACATGCAAAATCATGACAAGTAAATGCAAGCAAACAGGCCCATCATGTAATGAGGAGGAGCACAGCGGCGAGAGCGGCGGGACGGCCTTGGCGCGTGGGCTAGGGGCGGGAGCGCCCACCCGGCGGCCGCGATGATGAAGACCGTGCGGCACTAGCGAGGCCCGGGGCGCGGCGCCGTAGGGGAGGAGGACGGCGAGGCGGTGACGGAGGAGGTGCAGGAATAGGAGAGCCCACGGCAATTCGATGGGCGCGGGGCGGCATGGGCGGGGAAGCGAGGAAGGAGGGTGCGCGGGGAGACGCGGCGACGCAGGGCGGCTCGGGGCGCAGGGCGGAGGCAGGGGCAACTCACCGGCTATCCGGGAGGTCGGCGAGGACGAGTAAACCGGCGAGCGGCGACCTGGCCGGCGGAATCGTCGGCGGCGGCGGCCGCCTTCCCTCACTTCCGCGCACCCGAGAGCACCCGGAAGCGAAACCCGGGTTGGGGGCGAATCCTTTACCGCGCGGCGGAAGAGCGCGAAGGACTAGCCAATCGACCCCTCCGCCGCGCGAGCACTGCTTGACGGCGAGCCGACAGGCACCCCCTACACGCACTAGTTGACACGTGGGCCGCCCCGGTCAAGTCGGGTTGGGCCCGCGCCGAGGCCGAATGGACACCAATTGCAACTTCTCATGACGTCCGATTGCAACGCCTTCTATGGAACAATTACAAAACAATTAAACAAAAAAAAAAAACACTTACGGCAAAAAAACAACTCACATCGAGGCCCGGCCCGGACACAAATTGCAACTTCTAATGATGTCCGGTGCAACTCTGCTATAAGTTGTATGTAACAATTACAAAAAAATTGAACATATGCATGTCATGTAAGTTGCAACATACTAAATGAATTAATGACATAATTACAACAAGATAGTCAATCCAATTGCAACATGATACTTAATACAATTGCAACATCACGGGGAAGCGGCAAAGGCAAGGGTCGGCCGAGAGAAGATAAAAACAACGGAGTGCCCGAAATTTTGCAATATTGGAGTGGCGAGAATTGCAACACCGAGAGTAACAAAAATGCAACAAGATTGCACAAAACAAAGGGAATTGCAACACTAACAACATATATATATATATATATACACATATATGTCAAGGGGAGTATCATCTCGCTAACAATATATACACAAACACTTGGATCTCACCAAAAAGGGGAGTATCAATTTACAAGACATTTGTGGACACAATTCACGGTTACAACTTCATAAAAAAAAAGAAGCCTAAACTTCATCATTCAAATGGCTTCCAATCGGGCTTCCTTCCACCAACTCTATAAAGATCAAACTCGTCGGGTAGCGTTGCTTGGTTCAGCATATGGAACATCGGGTAATGCAACATCTCGATCCGGTATATCATGCCCTTAAACGCAAAATAAAAAAAAATATCATTTCAAACCGTTCAAACAAAAGAATAGACAAAGAAGAAAATCTACAACAACAAAGAGGATAACAAAAGAGAAACTTCTTTGGATTCATCTCACACTTGACCTCATTGCCGTCATAATATTCCATATATTTCCAAACAAAAACATGCAATCATGTGACCCAAAGCTTTTTTGGAACGGCGGGCAATGCCTTACGCCAATTGCCAAAATCGGGAAACTTTGCCTTGCATACCTTTTCGAATCGGCACTTAAGAAAGGCATCATCTTCATAATAGGATCATGCCGGAAACGAGGATTTGTATCCGCCCACTCATAGTCAATTGAATCCAAAGATATCGATCGTTGATGGATGAGGTTGATGCAATAAACAAAATAATGGCTGCCATCGGCGACGGGGACAAAAAGCGCATGAATAATTCGATGTGAGGTTGCAATATCATATACGATAATGCCTTAATTGCAACTTTGATTAAATTATCAATTATAAGACAATAGTGACACAATTTGCAACATGGGAGCATGAAAAAAAATGCTACTAACCAGCTTAGCCTTGTGAAAGTCGGTTAATGCTTTGCTCAAGTTCAAACGCAAGATGGTTACATAAGCGAATAATTCGGTCTCTTTTTTTTTATCTTCTTCATAGATGCTCACAACATCCTTCAACGAAACCTGCATGGGGAAAACAATATACAAAAGATTTTATTAACAAAAAAAAAAACATGTGATGTTGACAATACTGCACACCAATTCCAAACATGCAAAAGCTCATCGAATTGCAACGGTGCACAATTAACGTTTGCAACATGCATAGCTATCCTAATTGCAACAATAAAAAAACTAACAAAACAGGTAGTGCTATATGGATCATGTTTAGGTTTTCAAGATGCTTAGGTTGTCTTGATTATAATTTGAGGGGCCAAAAGACACAAAAATGCAAATTCAACATAGTCACCACAAAAAAAATGCATCATGTTGATGGCCACAATTGCAAACGGCTAATTAGTGCTATATGGATGATGTTGAAATTTTAAAAAATTACAGAGTAGCCAGAAAAAGAAGAAACTCACATGGACTCCTGTGGTGAAAAACACCCTGTATCCAAATGATTCTGTCTTGTGGACAATGTCATCAAAACGAAGACAGGGCGGCGGCGACATCCAAGAAAGCGGGAATCACCGTATGCTTTGTCATCAAACGAGCTCAACACATCATTGCCATAATAACGGGACAATGGGGTCAACTCGATCGAGCCATCTTTGCAAGGGTTGGCACGAGGAAAAATAAATGTAGTTGTCAATAAAAATATAATGAAAGGGGCAAGAGACAGAAAAGGAAATATCAACAGTGATATCACTTATTACTTTTTATATTTCTCATCTTCTGCAATCTTTTTCCTTAAAGCAAACGCCTTAGCCAGTGGCACATTCGGGCGGATGCTTTTGACTTGGAAAGGTGATAACAACTTTTGAGGCCTCTTCTTCAGCCGAGGTGCCACACAATTGTAGAGCTTCCTTTGGTACTCATTGTGGCCATCCATATCAAATGTGAACTGTTCTTCATCTTCTGGAGTCAAACGGAGTGGCACACTTTGAGAGCACCTGATGAAGTCTTCCTCTGAATCTTCTGGAAAGGCAGGTGCAACTTCACTAGCATCTGACAACAAAGCGCGCTTGCTTTTCACCAATTCCTTCTCGCGATCAGCTTCCTCCCTCATTGAAACCAACCAGAGCTCGTGTGCATCACGTCGCGCTTGCTGCTCATTCGAAATCCTTCCAAAATCCCTACTGGTATTGGCACCCTTTCGTCCTTTCTTCTTGAAAGGTTTCTTTGCGGCGACCTTTTTAGGAGGTGACTTTCCAACTCCCTTCTTCTTCACGGCCGGGAGGGTCATCGGGCTTGCTCGAGGTACTCTCGAATCGACGCTTTTGAAGCGAGCCCTACTCCTAGTTACGGTGTAAGTAGTAACCTATTTACAAAAGCAAGAAGAAAAAAAAAAAATGAGGTGGAACAATTTTTTTTCAAAAAACAAAAACTATATATGGAAACTAACAACAAATTATGTACATGAATATAAAAAAACTTACGAGGGAGGCCGCGATTGTTTGGTGCATCTAAAGGCTTGGTGGTCAAAACCTGATTAATAAAAAACATCAAGCATTCAGTGATCGCGGCAAAGATAACGAATCATAAATGGATTAAAACGCATAATGAATGAAAACAAACGAGGGAAAAACTTACAGCGGCATGTCCAACCTCTTGTCTTCCCGATCTAACACACCGTTTCAATCTGTAAGAAAACAATATGCAACCATTTAGTGATTGCAATTGCATAATGAATCCTAGATGAATTGCAACATCATGGGGACAAAAAGACTGCGAAAACTTACAGCAGCATCAGGAACATCCTTCCTTCCCTCATCTAACACAGTACTTGCATTCTGTGAAATAAACAATTTGCAATCATTTAGTGAGTGCAATTGCAAAAAGAATGCTCAATGAATTGAAACATCAACAAATAAGAACAAAAATAAAATCACAGCAGCACGAGGAACCTGTTATCTTACCTCAACTAACACACTAGTGCCTTGGTCCTTCTCACTGGGAACATCGAAACCCAACTGCACATTCGATGTTATATTGCTGACTAAAACATCCAATCCTGGCTCCTGTTGATTGCGCAAATGGGGCGGTGCTGCAAGGTATATAAAAAATTAGCATTGCAAAAAAAAATTCATTTAGCATTCAATGAAGGTTGATCAGAGCTCTTCATGAGATAACAAACATAAAACAATTCATAAGATAATTACTAGTAGGCTCTTCAGAGCTCGATGAATGTGTCTTTTTGGGCGGCGAGTTAACTTCTCTCCGTATCCTCGAGAAGAGGATGGTGGGCTCCTCAAAGTCCATAGTGAACGGCAAAGTGGAATTGGACATGGGGTATCTTCTCCATATTCTTCTTGTCGAGCACCTTGGTCATCCGAAAGAAAAAAAATTAAGCAACAAGGTTGCGGATATAATTTAATCACATATAACATGCACGATTAATGCATTTGTAACTACAAAACAAAAATCACATCCAAATTGCAATACATTGTGCGAGGTAATTGCAACAAATATATCTGACCAATGAAAACAAACTACAGCTGATCAGCATACAAAACTGAATGCAAACATGAATTATTTATAGAGTGTTTTAAAAATAGCAACATATTACCTGGCTTATCTGATTGGGCACCTTGATCATCGACATTGCTACTAGACACCGGAGGAGTGGATGGATGGCTACGTTGACGCTGGGGTAGAAACATGAGGCGGTGTCACTTGAACGAGGATTGCGGTTTCTTCTTCTCGAGACACTCCTAGATTTCAAAAAACCATAACAACAATGTAAGTTAACACTGACGAGAGTAATTGCAACTCACATATCGTTCAAAATACAACACCAATGGGACAAAATAGGTCAAAGCACCGGATATGACATGTGAAGCATCTTGGTCTCCATCAAAAAATCCATCGGCCAATGTAGGACATTTGTATCGATAAGTAGAACACAAATCAAACACCACTTCAAAATTGGAAAGGGTTGACAACAAAGAAAGGCAATGAAAAGTTACCTCCAAACAGCTCCTCATCAAGAAATACAATATCAGGTCCAACATACGCATGTTCTTCACTTTCATGTAAAGGAGGTGACCCACCTTTTCGACCATCATCTAATGATGTGGTTCAAACAGGTGTCATGAAGTGCCCAGACCAATTGCAATACAAAAACACATCCATTTGCAACACACTATGCAGACAAAATTGCAAATTAACCAAAGGTTGTGCAGGGAAAATTTACCTTGATCACCACCTTCCTGATCACCATTCCCTCCACCCAAATTTCCTTGCTCACTGTTCCTTGAGTTTTTATTTAAAGGAGGTGACCCACCTTCCGACCATCATTTTCATTTACAGAGATTTGTCGACTTGGCGACCATCACCACCTAATCAACAACAAGGTAACAAATCAACATACTGTAAAGACAAAAGACAAATTAAATGATATGCATCAACAAAATCTACCTTCACCACCAGCTTTGCCATCACCTATCGCTCCATCAGAATCACCTTGATGAACACCTTTTCCACCAGATGATGAACCTCCTTTTCCTATCATAGTAAATATTTTAGAGTTAACAACCCAATTGCAACACAAAGTACATGTGCAATTACAACATTGAAGTATATCGATTGCAAAATGATAACATGGGAAAACGAGAACAAGCAAAATACCGCGTTTTTTCTTATCCTTCTTCTTCTTCTTCGCCTCCCGCCTACTCATTCCTAGCTTGCCTCTCGGCTGGCGTCAAATAGCGACTTACGATTCGGCTGAAGACCTCTTGATGAGCTTTTTGCATCAATTCATTGCCCAGGGTCGTCAACCTAGAAGCCTCGCTCATATAACCCTGAGCCTTGGCGGTACTCTCATCAAAAGCCTTGAAGATCTCCAATGCTTGTGAACTCCTTCTTCTTCCAAATGCATCAGCAAGATTCTGGCTCAAACCAGAACTAAGGCTGGGATATTGACGAAAGGCAGCACCAGAGCTTTCACCAGGACCAGAAGCAGGAAGAGGTACGGCGGTGCAATTTGGACCAACGAGAGCGGTACATAACATGTGCCTATACTTTTCAAACCGCATGAAAAGATTACAAACAAATTACAACAAAGTTACAAAAAGAGAGGAGATAAAATAATACAAAAGCTTACCCTAAGATTGCCATACAAAACAACACCGGCTTCAACATCTCTCCTTTGATCCAAGCTAGCAATGTTGCTGATTTCTTCGCTCCCAATCACGCGAACATCGGGGCAAACTCGGAGGATCTATAGCTAAACCATGTTGCGCACGATCCACATACAACATCTGAACATAAAGGAAGGGATGAAAATGCAATCAGTTTTTTTTTTTTTTAAAAAAAACATAACCAATTTGCAACAGATAACATCAACCAGTTGCAACCAAAACCAAAACACATAAACAACACAATGCATGACAAGAAGAAAAGCTTACATTCGAAAAGATGCCACATCCATTCGAGAGGTGAATAATATCCCTTAGTAAGGAACTCCATCCTATACATTCGTGCACATTTCAAAAGATTATCAACAACGACTTTGCACCCGTTAATTTTATCAATATTGTCCAAATCTTCGGTGTAGGCCGCATCCATAAGCCTACACTTCGAGTCGAATTGCGAGAAAAGAAGGGGCTGGAATAAAACCATGAAGAATGCCCTCGGTGCCAATTTCCCGCTTAGCCTCTTCGATCATCTTCATCGAACAGTCTTGCGACCACACGTAAAACATCGATTCCTTTATCTCGCATACGTCTCGGGAAAGATTTCCTACCAACATCATCAAGCTTAGAATGAGCATCGACATCGGACAACATAGGAGGATCACCACCGGCTCTAGGCAACATGAACATGCACCAAACGCTATGCTCATTAACTTCAATGTACTGGTCACCACCAAGCTCTAATCTCATTGTGTGCGGATTCGACTTGAGCATAAGCGGCTCGGCAATTTCAAGTCCATAGACTTTGCCTTTATCTTCAAAATACCTCCGAAACCCGAGTTGTTATTTGATCCTTCAACTCTTCGAGCAAAGCGGCAAAAAGTCTGGCGATTTTTTTGAGAGCAACGGCATGAAGGAGGCCGCTTGCGTTCACCAACAACGGCCGCCCGACGCCTCTTCCTATCAACAACCGGCTCCTCTTCCGCGCCGAAGCATCACCTCTCTCGAAAACTTCCTCGGCATCCGCATCACTAGGGACAAAATCGAATCACGGGCATGTTCCTCACCATCGAATCGAGCGACCTCGCCTCTTCTTCCCGTCCTTGCCGTAACCTTTGCTTTACGCTTCCCACGACCCTTTCCGCCAAAATGAGGCGAACGACGAGACGCCACCACTGCCCCGGCACCTTCGTTAGTCATCGCAAAATACTTTGCGAAAACCAAACAAAAATAAGATAAACATTAAGTATCAAAGTCAGCAACCTATTTGCAACATAAAACAAAGGACGATTACATCTAATGTAATATTCTATTTACAACAAAATATGGTAATAGGCATCTAGTTAAAAAATTTCATAAACAGGGACCAATTGCAACTAGACAAACTGAATAGTTCAATTTGCAATGAAATTGCCAACAAATTGCAACTAGAAGAACATAATACTTACAACTAATTTGATCAATCTATAACCGGGGGGTGGTAAATCGGATTTAATAAAAAAAACAAGTGAATTTGACCAATTGCAACTTCAACAACGTACTAATTGCAACTGATACAATAAGCTAAATGATACAATACGAGTTTTCAACAAAGTTTCAACGGGGGTGATAATGTGCTTCAAAAACCAGGCAAACAAGTGACAGAGGATTACTATGTACATAATTGTTAAAATCGGGTGGCACAAAATATCGCAATTCAATCAACGACATTGATTTAGAAATATGGTTACCAAACTTTTTTCAAATGGTATACAAATCAATTACTATGTACGAGAATTGTTAAAACAGGTGGAATGACAAATTTGCAACAACAATTCGTACACAATAACAACATAACAAGCAGCTCATATGCATAATCAAATACTAAATACTAATACTACCAAAATGACGGGGGGCATAATGCCAATTGCAACAAGGATATCCTACCAATTGCAACAAAGGATCGAATCGGCATAATAAACTACATACACATATCGGGATACAAACAACGGCAATCGTGATTGAATTGAACACACCACCAATGGAATCGGATCGGGGAACACCAACCGAAACCCTAGACCTCAAAACCACAACTAATGCACCAACAAAACCCCAACGAATTACAACGAAATGCGGGGGCACCAGCGAAATGCATGAGCATTGGCGCACTCACGGGGGAGAAATTCAGATGCAACCATACCTCACTGGGCCCGGCAAGGTTTCCCTTTCGGCGCTGCGCGCCGATGAGGAAGCACCTCCGCGGCGGAGAACGCGGCAATAGAACAATCCGATGCGCCTCCGGTGGCGGTCCGGCGCGTAATAGGGGGCGATTTGGGGACGGACGGCGAATGGCGGCGGAACAGCGCGGCCTAAATGGGGGGGAATAAGGAAGCACGGCGGAGGCGGAACCGCCTCGGACAAGCGGGGGAGAGTAACGCGGCGACGGAGGCGGAAACTGCTGCGGACAACAACATTGGCGCGGGGGCAACCGCTGCAGCGAGACTCGGGGAGAAATCACCGCTGCGCGGGGAACCGCAGCGGAGCGTCGACGGAGCGGAGCGGACGGAGCGCGAGGAGAGGGAAGGGGTTTTCGGCGACGGAGGGGAGAGGTGGGAAGGAGAAAGGATTTGTCCGTTAGCGGGGGTGGGGGTGGCGGTTTTGAACACCGCACGGACCAGGTACACCACGGTCGGACCAGCAGGGCTGGGCTGGCTGGCCTGGGTCCGAGGAGGTTACGTATTTTAACTTCATAAAATTTTGCCATTTGCGACAAGAGAGTGTTTCTAGTTACAACAACAAAAGTTATAAGATTGCAACCCAGTTAACAACCAGTTGTGACTACAACGCTAGTAAAAACTCCATTTGTAATATTGGGTGTCCACAATTACAACAACAGAAATAACACGATTGCAACATGCTCCATTTCAGTTTTTAAAAATCTTTCGTCATTGCGTAGTATGAAACAATAATTGTAAAAAAACTTGTTGAAAAAAAAAACAAATTGCAACATAGTTTACAACCAATTGCAACAAGTTGATCACCACAGTTGCAACAACCTGCAGCTGGTAAGCTACCATTTGCAACAATGGATTGTGTCTACTTGCAACACTACAATGTTGATGACCAACGTAGCAAACAACAAAAGGGCGATAAACTAGTATTTGCAACAATGCGGTGTCTCCGGTTGCAACACCTCAAGCCCGACACAACTACAAGAAATAAAATATATACATGTTTGCACCATCAAACACCTCAACACCTCAATAACAAAATATATACAAGTTTTCAACCGGAGCACGCTTCTAGTTACTTCAATTGTTCGCTCTTCTACTTGTCAGCTATTACTTTTTTGTAGAAGTTCCAGTTGGCATCAGCCTCTGTGATGGGAGGCTGACCAAAACTATGCTCCTTGACATAAGAAGGAACATCGTCTGCTCTCGCAAGATTCTGCAGGTACACTCGAAGAGTTCCACGTGGTCTGTTTATGTATCGAGAGATGAGTTATTGGTCACTTATAATTAGGCACCAATTTTTTTTAAAAAAAACCATATAAATATAACTTTCATTGCAAGACACTATCAAAAACATATTACGGGACACAAGAAGATAGTATTACCCAATCTTTGAATCGTCTTCTTGTTCTTGTAGTCTATAAGAATAAGGGAAAATGGCGGTGTATGGTCGTGAATATAAGCAATGTAAGATATTAGTGTCAAACTACTATTAATAACGAGAAAAATTAAAGGTGGGAATGTATATTCTTGGATTCCGTAGAGCTTTATAAGGAGAATCATCAATGAGAAGAGTGTTTGATGCTTTGAAAATTGACCCTGTTCAAATGAAAGATCATTAGCATCCTCTTTCGTCCACACCTTCTTGAGCTCCTTCAGAAAAATTGGCTTATCCGGCTTATCAAGAGTGTAGAACCCAGTATTCGTGCACTTAGATTGGTCCTGTCAGAAACATGAAAACATCACTTCAAGATTTTTACAAACTACAGTACACAATGACATATAAATGAAGATCGAGATGTTGCTGTGGAGCATTTATTCTGTATGAATTCAAACTTACCCAACAAAACAACAGCTGACGTTTTAAAGGTGGAATGATCACTTCAAGAGCTGCTTTTAAATTTTCACTGCATTCCATCAAGTATAAAAGATTTGAAGTCAAGACAAAAACAAAAGATAATTCACGATAAAGATGTTCATTAGTGCACCTGTTTCTCGGCGACCACACAAAGAACATCAAAGTTCTCTAAGCAAAATTTAAGAAAGTCATCGCGAAGGGCCTTTTGAACACTGCAACACACATGTGCTTGCATTAAGAAATTATCTACATACCAAGCTACAAAAAGATAGAGTACATATTTTGAAGAAGAAACAAAGATAGTAAAACACTTTACCGAGTTTCCTCTTATGAATTTTATCTGCCAGATGTTTATCCTTAAAATTTGTTTTTAAGTCTACAATGTCTGCAAGAATCCCATTGATATCCAGAACAAGAAGCTTCTTCTTCTTTTCACCTGCCTTATCTGATTGCGCACCTCGACCACCTTGATCATCGACATTGCAACTAGACAATGGAGGAGTCGATGGACGGCTCTGTTGACGTGGGGGAGAAGCATGAGGCGGCGTCACTTGAACAGGATTGCCAGTTTCTCCTTGTCGAGACACTCCTAGATTTCAAAAACCATAACAACTATGTAACTTAACACTAAGCAGAGTAATTACAACTCAGATATAGTCCAAAATGCAACAACAGTGACAAATATAACTGCAACTCAGGTATGGCATACAAATTGCACACAATGACAGAGCTAATTGCAACAAATATATATATCCAGTAACAACAAAAAAAAAACCTGGTGGAGATTCATCCATTCTAGCATGTTCTCCATCTCCATTTCCTCCCCCTAAACTTCCTTGGGAATCAAGTTGCTGACCTGCTCGTCCACTTTCTTCACTTTGATGTAAAGGAGGTGACACACCTTTTCGACCATCACCATTCCCTCCACCCAAATTTCCTTGCTCGCCAGTTCCTTCAGTTTTATTTAAAGGAGGTGACCCACCTTCACGACCATCAGCACCTGATGAACCTACAGGTAAAAAATCATCATACTGTGAAGACAGAAGACAAATTGCAACAAAAAACAAAGGCAATTGCAACACAGATGTAGCCTCAATTGCAACATAAATTTAAAGGACATGCATCAACAAAATGTACCTTCACCACCACCTTTGCCATCAGCATTCCCTCCATCAGAATCACCTTGATGACCATCTTTTCCAGCAGATGATGAACCTCCTTTTCCTATCATAATAAATATTTTACAGTTAACAACCCAATAGCAACAAAAAAGTACATGCGCAATTACAACATTGGACGATACTGAATAAGCAAAGGTTTACAGAAAAAATTAACCTTGGTTACCACCTTCACCATCACCATTCCCTCCACCCAAATTTCCCTGCTCGCCAGTATTTTCATTCTCATTTACAACAGGTTGCTCTCCTTGGCGACCATCACCACCTGATGAACCTACAGGTACAAAATCATCATACTGTGAAGACAGAAGACAAATTGCAACACAAAAGCAGAATCAATTGCAACACATATGTAGCCTCAATTGCAACATAAATTTAAAGCATATGCATCAACAAAATGCACCTTCACCACCACCTTTGCCATCACCAATCGCTCCATCAGAATCACCTTGATGACCACCTTTTCCACCAGATGATGAACCTCCTTTTCCTATCATAGTAAATATTTTACAGTTACCAACCCAATTGCAACAAAAAATTACATGCGCAATTACAACATTGGAGTATAATGATTGCATTATGAAAACATGGGAAACCACAACAAGGAAAATACCAAGTTTTTTCTTATCCTTCTTCTTCTTCTGCCTCCCCTGCCTACTCTCTTTCCTAGCTTGCCTCTCAGCTTGCTGATCAGCAAGCAGCTTCTGCATTCCGCTGAAGACCTCTTGATTAGCTTTTTGCATCAATTCATTGGCCATAGTCGTCAACCTAGAAGCCTCACTCATATAACCCTGAGCCTTGGCGGTACTCTCATCAAAAGCCTTAAAGATTTCCAGTGCTTGTGAACTCCTTCTTCCAAAAGAATCAACAAGATTCTGACCGAAAGCAGCACTAAGGCTGGGATATTGATGAAAGACAGGAGCCTGGAGAACCATTGAAACACCACCAACCTCGGGCGAAGTACCCGCACCACGGAACTTTCACGGGGACCGGATCTTGCCTAAGAGGTATGCAGGCGTACAATTTGGAACAACAGCATCTGGAACATAACATGTGCCAGCGATACTTTTCAGCTGCATGAAAAGATTGTAAACAAATTAGAACAGCTGACAAAAGACAGGAGATAAAATAATACAAAATCTTACCCTTAAGTGGCCATACAAAACAACACCAGATTGAACATCTCTCCTTTGATCCAACCTAGCAATGCTGCTAATTTCTTCGCTCCCAATAACAGAACATCGGGGCAAACTCGTTGCATCTATAGCTAAACCATGTTGCAGACGATCCACATACAACATCTGAACATAAAGGAAGGCATACAAATGGAATCAGTTTCAAAAAAAAAACATAACCAATTTGCAACAGATAACATTAACCGGTTGAAACTTGTTAGTGTATATGTGTAGGCCCATGAGGCTAGGCCCATGAGGCCCATGTACAAACTATATTGCCCACCCTACTAGGGTTTGGAGGAATAGACACAACATTCTAACATGGTATCGGCCTAGAATCCCGATCCCGTTTCTTCCCCTTCCCTTTCCGGCCCGCCGCCTGCCGCCGATGGCGGGCGGCCGCCGGCGCCGCCGCTCCACGGCGGCCAGGCTTCCTCTCCCTCTCCTCCTACCCCTTCCTCTCCCCTACACTGCCCGCATTTGTCCGGGGCCGGCGCGCGTGGAATCGCGGGCCGCAGGCGAACTCCTCGCGGGCGGCGGGTGGACTCGCGGGCCGCGCGACTCACGGGCGCGCGCTCTGTCGCAATGGGCTTCGTCGCGGGCGCGGGCACAGCCGAGGGTGCCTCCTCCGGGCCGCCCCTAGACCCTTCCTCCTCCTCCGCCCCCGAGCCGCATTTGGAGCTCACCACCGCGGTGTCTTTGCCGCTCTTGCGGCCGGCTGCTGCTTGCGGCCCCCGCTTTCTGCCACCCGCGGATGGGCGTCACGGTCGCGGGAGACCCCCCTGCCACCGAGGGGCTCTCTCGGGGCGACCTCGAGGCTGCGGGGCTGTGCCCCGGCTTCCCCCTAAACCCGACCTGCCCACGGATGCCCATGGTGCCGGCCTCGGCGCCGCTTCTTGCTCCCACACTGCCTCCTTCTACGGCCGGCTGGTGCTCGTCTTGATCCCTCTACCCACCTTTATGGCCACGGTGGGGTCTCGGCATGCACCGCGGGATGCGCCCGCTCACCGTGGCCGCTCTTCGGGGCAAGGGTGTCGGCTGATGGTGCTCCTGGACCCAACGGAGCTTGCCGGGCTCTTCGGCGGCAAGGTTCGGGCTTTCGGAGGCGCGGGGGGCATGTTCGTCTTCTGCCCTCGCGTGGGAGCGCGGCGTGATGCCGCCGATGCTCTCACTCGCCCGGGTGGCCGGGCGGAGCGGTTCTGCTCGGTCCCTCCGTCCCCACCCCCGTCTTCGTGGAGCACGGCGCCACTTCTTCCTCCCGGCGGGGCACACCCACCTCGGTGCCCTCTCCACCGCCGCCCGACCCGACCGATCCATGGTCGCCTACCTGCACCTCGGGCCGTCGCCGTCACGAGCGTCAAGAACACTGGTCACCGTCGTGCTTTCGACTCCGCGCACACCTCCTACGGCTCGTTGGCGTGATCGGATGCTCTGGCGCTCCACCGCTACGCCATCGGCGACCACGTCGGCCGACACACCTCTCGCGGCGCGGGAGATGCGGCGTGGCGGCGCCCTCGGCAGCGTCGCAGCGTCTGGATCGTTGGGACCATCTCCTCGATATCCCGGGACACCGTCGGGTCGCGGTGCCCGCTGCGGCGCCACTTGGCTCGCCATCGGGGGCTACTTCCACGACAGCGCAGAGGCCCGTGCCCTCACACTCGAGGCCGCCTTCCGCACTTTCGCCCGGGGGGGACCTCTGCGCTGGCGACTCTGCCGGCGGATGAAGGTCAAAGCCGGCGCTCTTCGTGACATTGGGTACCCGGTGGAGGATCGCCCGGTGGTGCTCAACCTCTGCGCGAGGCCTCAATGGTCGGTTCGCGCACCGCGAGGCTGGATCACCCGTCGGACGCCGTTCCCCACCTTCCTGCGAGGTTCGGGATGACCTCGTGCTTGAGGAGCTCCCGATGGGGCCGTGCCACATGCCCTGCACCGCCCGCTCCTGCCCGGCGCTGCGTCCTCTACTTCCGTGCTCGTCGCTGCCCGCCTCCTCCGGGCCAAGCGGGGGTGGAGGTGGCCGCGGTGGTCGCCGTCGCGGCCGTGGTGGCCGAGGTGGTGGTGGCGGCGGGCGTGGTACCGGCGGAGGCGGAGGGGCCGGACGTGGCGGACCCACTCCACCGCTTGCTCCACTTCCGGTTCCCGGCGGTGCGCCTGTCCCTCCTTCACCAACCCATGGGCCAGGGCGCATCTCCATGTGGCCGTTCCCAGGCCAGGGCGGCGGGAACACTCGACCTCCACTCCAGGCGGCCGCCATGTACTCCACCATGGCTCCTCTACCGCCGACCTGGGCTCCTCCTCCGCCTAGCCCGTCCTGGCAGGGGGGGTGGAATCAGGCGGAGCTCGCTCAGTCCTTCAGCACCATGGGGCTGACACCGCCCACTGAGTGGATTGCCGACTCTGGGGCTTCCTACCACACCACTCCGGACGCTGGTATACTCTCGACTCTTCGACCTCCCCACCCCTCTTGCCCTTCTTCTATCATGGTGGGGAATGGTTCCTGTCTTCCGGTCACCTCTGTGGGTTCTGCTCCGGGTCCTTTTCGCCTTTCGAATGTTCTTGTTGCTCCTCAGATGGTCCACAATCTTCTCTCTATTCGTCAGTTCACTGCTGATAACTCTTGTTCTGTCGAATTTGACACTTCTGGTCTTACTGTGAAGGATTTGGCTTCCCGGCGACCACTCCTCCGATGTGAGAGCACGGGACCCCTTTACACTCTTCGCCTTCCGTCTTCCGCTGCTGCTCTTGCCGTGACGCCGTCTTCTACCATCTGGCACCGCCGGCTCGGTCATCCCGGGCGCGACGTTTTGGCTCAGCTCAGTCGTAGTGCAGACATCTCTTGTACTCGTACTCATGCCGAGCATCTTTGTCATGCGTGTCAGCTCGGTCGTCATGTTAGACTACCTTTTTCTTCTTCTTCTTCGCGTGCTACGCATGCCTTTGATCTTGTACACTGTGATGTGTGGACCTCTCCTGTACCGAGCATTTCTGGCCTCAAATATTATCTGGTGTTGGTTGATGATTTCTCCCATTACTCTTGGACTTTTCCCTTGCGTGCTAAGTCTGAGACGTTTCCCACCCTCCTCCACTTCTTTGCCTGGGCGTCCACTCAGTTCGGTCTCACCGTCAAGGCCGTCCGTGCGACAACGAGGCGTGGTCGATAACAATGCCTCTCGTTCTTTCTTCCTCTCTCGGGGTGTTCAGCTGCGCATGTCTTGTCCGT
Source organism: Hyparrhenia diplandra (assembly GCA_015847255.1). Lineage (NCBI taxonomy): Eukaryota > Viridiplantae > Streptophyta > Magnoliopsida > Poales > Poaceae > Hyparrhenia > Hyparrhenia diplandra. Next base: position 21,264 of record JADLZK010010656.1, on the reverse strand, counting down.
ATACCTCTTCCCAGAACGGCAAGGCTGAGCGGATGATCCGCACCACGAACGATGTCATGCGCACTCTTCTTCTTCAGGCCTCTCTGCCCCCGCGCTTCTGGGCCGAGAGCCTCCACACCGCCACCCACCTACTCAACCGCCTTCCGTCCACAGCTTGTCCTGCTCCCACTCCCCACCACGCCCTCTTCGGTACCCCGCCGACCTATGACCACCTCCGTGTCTTCGGGTGTGCCTGTTACCCGAACACTGCCGCCACTGCTCCTCACAAGTTGGCGCCCCGCTCGACACGTTGTGTGTTCCTTGGCTACTCCCTTGACCATAAGGGGTACCGCTGCTACGACCTTTCCTCCCCGTATCCTCATCTCCCGGCCGCGTTGTTGTTTCGACGAGTCGGATTTTCCCTACTCCACTTCTTCCACACCTTCCACGGCTGCCGAGCTGGAGTCCCTGTTTACTGACCCGGTGGTTCAGCCACCAGTTACCTTCTGGCCTCTTTCTACAGGTACTCCAGGCTCACCGGCTGCGGCACGCGCGGCCCCGGAGCCCTCGCCTGCGCCACGAGCAGCTCCGGCGCCTCTGCGTGCCACGCCGCGAACCGGTGTCCCCGGCCGCGCCCGTGCGGCCCCCGAGCCCCAGCTGCGCCACGCGGCCCCGGAGGAACCAGGCTGCGCCACGCGCGGCCCCGGACGACCCGCTGCGCCACGCGCGGCCCCGAGCGTCGAGTCATTCCCTATTCGCAGGCCGGGACCCTACATGGCAGCCGACGCAGGTGTACGTTCGTCGCGCGGCCCCGGCGCCGGTGCCTCAGGACCCGGCTCCGGCTCCTCCGCCACCGCCGCCACCACGGCAGGTCCGTGGTTACCCTGCGGTCTACCACCCGCAGATCGTTCAGCGGGACCCCCGTCACACTCACCCGATGGTGACTCGGCATGCGGCGGGGGTTCTCCGTCCTGCGGCCCTCTCCGCCACTGAGAGCAGTCCGCCGGTCTCTCCGATTCCTTCCTCTGTCCGCGCTGCATTGGCGGATCCTAACTGGCGGCGCGCGATGGAAGAGGAGCATGAGGCTCTTCTTGCCAACCAGACGTGGGACCTTGTGCCGCGTCCGTCTGGTGGCAATGTGGTCATAGGCAAGTGGATCGGGCGCATAAAGCGTCGGGCGACAGCGATCTGGAACGCTACAAGGCTCGCTGGGTACTCAGAGGCTTTACCCAGCGCCCCGGGGTTGATTATGATGAGACCTTCAGTCCGGTGGTCAAGCCTGCTACAGTGCGCACAGTCCTCTCACTTGCTCTCTCTCGCTCTTGGCCAGTGCATCAACTAGATGTCAAGAATGCATTTCTCCATGGCACCTTGTCTGAGACAGTATACTGCAGCCAGCCAGCGGGGTTTGTTGATTCCAGTCAGCCTGATCTCGTCTGCCGGCTCAACAAGTCACTATATGGTCTGAAGCAGGCGCCTCGTGCTTGGTACTCTCGGTTTGCCACCTACCTTCTCACCTTGGGGTTCAGAGAGGCCAAGTCAGACACTTCTCTGTTTGTCTATCGCCGCGGGCGAGGCGCCTACACGCTACTCTATGTTGATGATATTGTTCTCACAGCCTCCAGCCCGCAGCTTCTCAAGAGTGTCATATCGGCCTTGCAGCAGGAGTTTGCCATGAAGGATCTTGGTCCTCTTCACCACTTCCTGGGGGTTACTGTCGAGACTCGCCCTTCGGGGTTGTTCCTGCACCAGCGACAGTATGCTCTGGACATCCTTGAGCGGGCTGAGATGACAGCGTGTCACCCCTGTGCTACTCGAGTTGATACCCAGGCGAAGCTTTCTGCTGATGAAGGCGACCCTGTGGCGGATCCTACTGCCTTCCGGAGTTTGGCTGGTGCCTTGCAGTACCTCACCTTCACCAGGCCTGACATCGCCTACGCCGTTCAGCAGATCTGTCTTCACATGCATGATCCACGGGCACCCCATCTTGCTGCGATGAAGCGCCTTCTCGGTATGTTCGTGGCACTTGTTGACTCGGCCTGATGCTCCACCGGTCTCCTCCACCGAGCTCGTCATCTACACTGATCTTGACTGGGCCGGTGTCGAGACACTCGCCGCTCTACCTCGGGTATGCCGTCTTCTAGGCGGCAACCTCATCTCCTGGTCATCAAGCGGCCGGTTGTCTCCCGCTCAGGTGCGCGAGGCGGAGTACCGGGCTGTTGCTAACGGTGTGGCGGAGGCCTCTTGGCCGTCGGCTCTTGGCTGAGCTTCACGGCCCACGACAAAGACCACACTTGTCTCTTTGTGACAATGTCGGCGCCGTCTACCTCTCCACCAACCCCGTTCAAGATCGGCGGGCGAAGCATGTGGAGATCGACTTGCACTTTGTCCGAGACTTGGTTGCCATCGGCGCCGTTCGGGTGCTCCATGTACCGACCACCTCCCGGTTCGGCCGACATCTTCACCAAGGGTCTGCCCTCATCGACCTTCTCCGAGTTCCGATCCGGCCTCAACGTCGCCCGGTGGCTAGTTGTGACCGCGGGGGCCCCTGTGTGTGTTGCTTTCTTTTCATGTCGATCCTGATCTCCGCTGCGCCGGAAGTTCGGACTGCGGGGAGTGTTAGTGTATATGTGTAGGCCCATGAGGCTAGGCCCATGAGGCCCATGTACAAAGAACTATATTGCCCACCCTACTAGGGTTTGGAGGAATAGACACAACATTCTAACAAAACCAAAGCCAAAACACATAAACAACAGCAATGGATAACAAGAAGAAAAGCTTACATTCAGAAAGATGCCACATCCATTAAGAGGTGAATCATATCCCTTAGTAAGGAACTCCATCCTATACATTCGTGCAGATTTCGAAAGATGATCAACAATAGCTTTGCACCAGTTAATTTTATCAATATTGTCCAAATCTTCAGTGTATGCCGCATCCATAAACCTACACTTCGAGTCAGTATTGCAGAAAAGAAGCGACTGGAATAAAACCATGAAGAATGCCCTCAGTGCCAATTTCCCAGTTAGCCTCTTCTGTTCATCTTCATCAGACAGTCTTGCAGCCACACGTAAAACATCGATTCCTTTAGCCGCATACGTCTCGGGAAAGATTTCATCACCAACCTCATCAAGCTTAGAATGAGCATCAGCATCAGACAACATTGGAGGATCACCACCAGCTCTAGGCAACATGAACATACACCAAACACTATGCTCATTAACTTCAATATACTGTCCGCCACCAACCTCTAATCTCATTGTATCTGGATTCAGCTTACGCATAAGCCGGCTCAGCAATTTCAAGTCCATAGACTTTGCCTTCATCTTCAAAATACCTCCAAAACCCAGAGCTGTTATTTGATCTTTCAACTCTTCAGACAAAGCAGCAAAAAGCTGCTGAATTTTTTTCGGAGAGCAACGGCATGCAGGAGGCCGCTTGCGTTGACCAACAGCAGGCTGCTTCCGACGCCTCTTCCTATCAACAACCGGCTCCTCTTCCACATCAGAAGCATCACCTCTATCAGAAACTTCCTCAGCATCAACATCACTAGGGACAAAATCAGAATCAGGGCCATGTTCCTCAGCTTCACAATCAGCCAGCCTCTATTTCTTCTTCCTCTCCTTGCCCGTAACCTTTGATTTCTGCTTCCCACAACCCTTTCCGCCAAAACGAGCCGAACGACGAAGGCCACCACTGCCCCCGGCACCTTCGGTAGTCATTGTAAACACTGCAGGAAAGAAACAAAGTAAGAAAGTAATAACATCAAACTCAGCAACCAAATTGCAACATAAAACAAAGAACAATAACAACTAATGTAATATCTTCTTTATTACAACATAAAGCTCACAAACTGAATGTATGACTTTGCAATGAAACGGCAACCAATTGCAACTAGAACAACATAATAGTTACCACTAATATGATAAGCTAATTTGATCAATCAATAACCGGGGGAGCTAAACTGAATTAACAAAAAACAAGTTAATTTGGAATAAATGATTAAGATGAGAGTTGACATTGGAATGAAATTGCTAACAAATTGCAACCAAACAACACAAAGTCATCTTAATAATGTATCCAAACATTAAGGTTAATTTCACAAGGGATACTAAGCATAAATCACAACCAAACATGACGGTACAACACAATTGCTCGAAAAAGGAAGAAAAACATGGAAACTATATTTACAACATTAGGATGACAACCAATTGCAACTAGCACAACATAACAATTGCGGCGGGGAGTAATAAGCTAGTTGCACACATCAAAAAACAAAACAACTAACATGACTGTTCAATTTTATAAACAAATTATTGACCAATTGCAACTTCAACAACGTGCTAATTGCAATCGATACAATAACCTAACTGAAACAATTCAGTTTTCAACAAAATATCAACGGGGGTGATAATGTGCTTCGTAAAACAAGGCAAACAAGTCTACTTAATCATTAATTACAATCAAACAGGGATGATTGGACAACCAACTACCGCAATCCAATCAATCGACACAATTGCAACAAGCATATCCTACCAATTGCAACAAAGGATCGAATCGATAATAAGCTACCTGCACATATCGGAATACAAACAACGGCAACCCCCGATTGAATTGGACACGGCTTCAATCGAAACCGGATCGGGAACAACAACCTAAACCCTAGACAACAAAACCCCAACTAATGCACCCACAAAACCCCAACCAAATACAACGAAATGCGGGGCACCAACGAAATGAAGGTACATTGGCGCAATCGCGAACAAAAAACAGATAAAACCATACCTCCTTTGACGCCGAACTGCGCCCGACGACGCACTTGCCGCAAACGAGAGGCGAACAGCGGCGAAGCACCGCAAGGGAAGGCTCAATGGCAACTCCGCGCGAGGGGATTGGCGAGAAGAAACGAGGGTGAAGCGAGGGGGGCAGATGAGGGGAAGCACGACCGGCGCCGGAACCGCCTCGGCCGACGGAGAGACGACCCGCGTCGGAAAAGCGGTGAAAACAACCCGCTGCGAAGAGGAACCGCGGCGGACGAAAGGCAAGCGCGAGCGGGGAGTGGGAGAAAATGAATTGTCGTCTAAGCGTCGGGGCAACGGTTGCCGTATTTTTTCTTTTAATTTTTTTTGACAAAACGGTTAACAAAGGTGGAGGCGGCTCGTGCGGCGGGAAGGAGCCGACCAGTGCGCGTCGAACAAGGGGCTGGGCTGCCTGGTTCAATCTGGCGGCCCAGGTGCATTCCATACAGCGAATGCACCAGTGCACAATATACATACAAATATACATATATATATATATACCGCGTCGTCGTCGCCTATACTTTGCTTTAGCTCCTTCACTCCGCCTCTCCACTCGCTCTGCGCACAGGAGCCTTCCCCTCAGCGTCGTCGTCGCGCCGCCCGCGCTCCTAGCCTCTTCCGCCACCACGCGCCCGCCACCTCCATTCCTCCTCCCCTCTCCCTCCCCCCCCGCCGTCGAAGATGAATGCGGGAGGTTCGCCCCTGGCCTCGTCCCCCAGTGGAAACGGTGGTGAGGACTCCGCCAAGGTTCAACAAGGGCGTCCCCGGCCGCCTCCACGGGGGTACAAGAAGCAACGCATCACGGCCGCCTCCACGGGGTACAAGAAGCAAGGCATCCGGGCCGCCTCGTTGGGGAGGCAGACTGGAATCGCCTCGCTCACTAAGAACTTGGAAACCCTAGCGACGGTGACGCAGAAGGATTATCGTCGGGAGCTTAAGCGATGGAGGGAAGAGGACATGCCCAGATTCCTGCCTTCAACGACGTCGTCGTCCAGTCCTCCTTCCTTGCCCTCGGAAGCGGCGTCGTTGAGTCCTGCTTCCTCGCGCTCGGAAGAGGCGTCGTCTAGGCGGCCTCCGGCCAGGAAGCTGGCGGAGGCGAGGGCGAAGGAGAAGTCCTCGGCGCGGCGTCGAGGAAAGGAGCCAGGAAGCGGGAGGCGGAGGCGAGGGCGAAGGAGAAGTCCTCGGCAGCGGCGTCGAGGCAAGGAGCCAGGAAGCTGGAGGCGACGGCCGAAGGAGATGGAAGCAAGATCGTCTTTGGCGCAGTACTAATGCCACATGATTCTACATTTTTACAATCCTCGACCATCGATTCTAGAATCTAGGGTATGTTTGGAAGCTACACAGATTTTTCTCAAGGATTTTAGAATACTCTTGGATCCAAACAGGGGCCTTAATTAGTATACCAAGAGCTTCGGTTATACTACTAGTTTCGGTTTCGAGCTTAGCGGCACGAATTGAGAAAACCCATTTTAGCTTGGCCAAGGCCAACTGTTTTGGCATACTTCTAGAATGGTAGTTCGGCCAGCCAGTTTTTGCCGCTTTTGGCATAGTTCACTTACATGCATGCTTTGTTTAAATTGAGAAACCAATTTTGGCCAACTGTTTTGGCATAGATATGTGAATATAATGGTAGTTCTCTGGCCACCAGTTTTGGCATAGTTCACTTTGCATGCATGCATGCTTTATTTCACTACAGCAGTTTCTCAATGACCAAATATATGAACGATGCTTGTGATTTGACGACTGTGACTTGTTTTTTGTCGGAACGATCTCATCTGGATCCCTCATATATATGTTCATGCGTAAGCTCTTTGAAGTTGTTTGGGCTGTTGAGGATCTCATCAAGAGGAAGGCTGAGAGCGAAGACGAGAGGCTCATGATGCATAGGCTCGCTTGCCGGTTGTTGAGGCTGGTGTTGAGTACCGAAGCGGGTGGCATGCCTACGATGCCGACAACACACTAAATAATGTGATTGATGTTATCTTTGTCTTGACTTACTTTTGTTGATCATGTACTAGCTAGGGTAGTATTAAAACAATGTGATGATGCAAACTCGATGACCGTTGTTCAGTTTGAGAAAATATATGATGACTAGAAGCTTTGACTTACTTTTGGTGATCATGTACAAGGGTAGTATTAAAACAATGTGATGACGCAAACTCGATGACCGGTTGTTTGTTCGGTTGAGAAAATATATATGACTAGAAGCTTGTATGTAACTTGGCCACACATGCGTACATATAAAAAATAAAAACCGTTGCACAACGCGATTTTTTTTTTTTGAAGGAAAATGTATTTATCTCAACGCATTACACCGCCCATTTACAAACAGGGATCCACAAGAAAAGAAAAAATTATAGAGAAGTAGAAAGCTCATGTTCATCTTACTCATAGCCTTTAGAGATCTGTTTCGTTACCGCCGCCCGAAGCCGCTTTCAATCGTCGTCGGGCACGAGAGCCAAACTCCACCAAGTGGAGGCCGCAGAGGAGGGCTTACTTCTAGGCGACACTGCCTCCCAGGCGCATCGGCCAACTCTCGTACCCACGACGCATCCACACCAAAACCACGTCTGAACTCGAAAAACGGATGCACCATTGCATCAATCCGTCATTTAAACTTCCACAACGATTAATGGATTGTTCACAAGTTCCAACGGACGAACTCAACCGACGCAACCATTCGCGACTGGCAACTGCCGTTCGAGACCCCATCTACTTAAGAAGCGCACTGTTTCTTCCCTCGGCAAAAAAACACAGAGAAATGGAGTCATCTCACAGCAACTGGCAGCACCATGCCCAGAGACCGCGCACTTGCCGCCGAGATGTGGTCGTCGCCGGCGACAGATACCCGCACATCGACACGGCAAATCCGTGCGATGCCACGGTCGTGGAGGACTTCATCAATCAAATCCGAGGTAACCGTGTCCAAAGTCCAAACAAAGGCAGGTATGCTCGTTGGCCTCGACTTCGGAATGGAGGATTCTTCCTCCCAACGAGTTTGGCAAAAGGGAGTTCGAGATCGCGGCCATTCTGGTACCTTGTATGTGTTGGCCATCGATGCCTTGTATATCAAGTGCACCAGGCTGGGGCCGGTTACCCTAGGTTTTGAACCACTTTCTTCAAGATGAGGGCCATGTGTTCACTGGGGCGGCCATAGGCAAGGACGTGGAACGCCTTGAAGTTGACTGCGGGGTCCGCCTCTCCAATCCACGCGACTTACAACTTATTGTGCCTGCTCTTGATGTTAACGAGTACAAGAATGCCGCGAACTAGAGTGTCTTCCCTCGCTGGATACTCTAGCGTCGGGCGGTTCTACGTGATTCCTCGTCGAAGAAGAAGAAGAAGAAGAAGAAGAAGCGGCCCGGAAGAAGGGCGACTTCATCGATCACCACCGATGGGGGGGACTTTCGGTTGTTAGCGAATCGGATTAACTACGCCAACATAGATGCCTTCCTGTCCTTTGAGATTGCTAATCAAGTTCGGATCAAGCATGGTTATGACTTCCTTACGAATGCTAATGTACCATAAATCGTAAGTAATCTGTGTGCTGTAAAAGAACATTCGGCTTTGGGTAATGTATTATATAGAACTTTTTGTCTTTATGCCTATCAATGTCGTAGGTGAGATACTCTAGTTACCGACACATACCACTACCAATCGCCTGCACTCATACAAACGTCGGGATCGGGCGGGCATACGGTCAATCGTGCAGAACAATCCGTATATGTCTGAGACACTTGTTGCTATAAACCGTCTCGACAAGCGTCGCGATCGTAATGGACATGATAGTTACGGGCGCTGTGCACGCGCCAAGCGTCGTATATTGACACGGCGTGCGCAATATTTCCGAACGTTACGGACACCGTCGACCGCACATCTCTACATTATCACGCGTCGTCGTAAAACGGTTAGTGTATCACGCATTAACTGGTGATACAAATCGTCTCTAACAAAACGCTCGACTGTATCGCCCGTGCGAGTTACAGACACGTGCACCCGCCACGCGTCTGTTTACGGTCAATGTCTGCAATAGTTTCAAGCAGTATAGACGGCTGTTTGACTAAACGCGTCTATAATTCGCCGTGGCGTCGAACGGTACGGATACGCGGGGGCGCCTTACGGTAAAACACGCGTGCGAATCTAAACGCGACTTTAATACATGTGACCGTTACAGACCCTTCGCACATTCCAAGCGTCTGTGAAGAGACGCGTGTCTGTAACACTCGCAACTATACAGACGGGTGGCACCAAAAGAGTGTCTGTATACAAACACGCGTCTGAATTAGTGTTCGTATCCACAGACGACCGGCTCCAAGAATGCGTCTGTGCCTAAACGCGTGTCTAAGATATGGTGAATCTTGCAGACACTTGGTTTGAAAAGGGCGTGCGATACAGCTGCACGCGTCACGTATCCGAGAACGAAAAGCGCGTCTCGAACGGAAAAAATGCAGACGCGTCGGGTAGATGCGCGTCTATAATTACCCTTATTTCAGACGCGTTTTTGGCGGATGGGACCGGTCGACACCTATTATCGACGCTTCGCCCAAACCGCTGCGTCGATAGTATGACAGTGACGACGCGTTATAAGCGGCGTCTGGGCGCACTAGCGGTTATTAGCCTTTTTACATAGTGTTTTACTCCTTTTTTGGTAGAATGTTGGCGTTTAAATTATGTAGTTGGTTACCGTCAACATGGGTTTCATATGTTCTATGAACTTGTAATGGATTGATTTTTTAATGCTACCTTTGGTTCAAACTAGTTAACATCAGTATAATTTACTAAACATGAACAAAACGGTCGCTATATTTTGACTAATATGCTGAAGATTACAGAGTGAAGCCCAAGCCATCAAAATCAAATGTATGGCAAGGTTGTACATTGGAAACACATATACAATTCTGTTCTCTGGATGTCAGTGTAATGGCACATCCTATCTGTGGCCTCAATAAAGGGCTGAATTCAGTATCTTGAGGAATGGCCTCACTAAAGGCGCATTCATGGTTTCAGCAGCGCTCGCCTAATGGTCGAGGTAGTTTGTTTCAGTAGAACGTTGATCTTGCTCAACCTCCCTCTATTCATTCCTCCATCGCTGCAAAATAAGCAAAGATAAGTAAACACCAAACTCAAAACAAATTTGGAACTATGAACACATGAACACATCTTCACTTCCAAAATAAACCCACAATCAGGCAAGGAATCTATGACACAAAATCAACACAGAAACACAAGCTCTGCATCAGAATCCTTGCTCGGTAATCCCTTAGAACATTGTAGACCATTTGATCCTGATTAATACAGATTCACAAGCTATTCCTTTTCCCTCCTACCAGCCTAATACATCAATTGAATATTATCTGCCAGGCTGCATAAGCAATTGAAGCGTAGAAAAACCTTAACTGCTTAGTTATGTTGATCTTTGCCTAAGCTAGCAATATTTTGATCCCCAAAACCTTAACTGCATATAGATTAAAACAATGTTTTCTGTGATCCATAGAACAAAGAAATTGCTCTGGTGTGAATAACAAATCAAGCACACTGCACGTTACTACCTCATGTCGATGTATGATTATCTGTACTCTAGCCATAATGTAGGCAACTATTTTGTCAACAGAGGCACAACAATTTATAGAGCTTATTGTCAGAAAACAATTCATAGTTAGATGTATATTCATTCTGTTAAGAAGCGAAAATAAGAATTTCTATTTACTTACAGCACTTGACTTCAAAATCTATGATAAGAACCATGACACAGTTTCGACTTTACCCAATTTTTTTTCTCAAACACAGAAAGAACGCTCAATTTGCACCCTTTAAGGGCTTCTCCAGTGGCCTTCTCAAAGCGACTCACGGGCCTACGTGGCTGCGAACGAGTTTGACTCAAACCACTGGAGAAAGCGACTCGTCGGGGAAAAATTACGAGTCGATGCAAGATCTTGAATCGGTTCATACTGTATCATATACAAATAAAAATGAATTCCCGGACGCACCGCTGGGCCCTCCAAGGACCACAGCCGCTCACCAGGGCATCTTCGCGCGCTACTGGGCTGGAGAGGAGCGGCCGGTGGCAGCAGGCGCGAAGCTGCTCGCGTGGAGAGGGGGGAGCAGCTGGCGGCGACGAGCAGCTTCCCATCGGTCGCATGAGAGCGGGAACCGGCGGCGGCGCGGAGAGCGGGAACCGGCGGGGAGCGCGCTCGCCACCTCCGACCGCATGCGCCCTCGACGACCGCGCGCCCGCATGCGGTCTCGCCGGGGCCAACGAAAGTTGCTAGTGGAGACGACGGGACCGTCGGAAGGGGAAAGGAAGGGAAAGTAGCGGCTGTAAGAATGGATGAGTCGGGCACCACTGGAGAACTATTTTTTTAGCCTATGAGTCGACTCCTTGTTTGTGTTGACGTGGTCTTCTCTTTCATCAATAATATCGTTGTTTATTGGATGAATCGACTTATCCACTGGAGATGGCCTAAATGCCAAGCAGAGTGATTTTCTGAAAGACACCTTGAGGGTAGGAAATTTTGATCTGACAAGTGAAATTCAGTTCAGTAAATTTCCATTAATTCTGTCCCTCACAAGAACAAACCTGCAGTCATCAGAATGATCCATTCAGCCATCGAAATCAAAATTCATTCTGCAACCGTCGGACAAGCAGATGTGGATCGGCGGCTCACTGGATAGCAGTGGAGACGAATCTAGTTGAGTGGGGGAGAATGGTCGTCGTGGATGTCGACTAACCTGCTGCCGCGGCGACGAGTGGCGTCCCTCACGGTGGTCGTCCTCGCTGAGCCCCCAACCAGCAGCGCGGGCACTGCTTTGTCTCCGCCTGCTGTGTTGCGCCCAACTCTTGCTGCTGCTCGACGGATGCGGCCACTCCTAGACCTCTAGCCGAGGCCCGAGGTTTCGCTAGTGGCGGTCGGCCACAGTTGCCGCGTCGGCGTATTGGAGGGCAGAGTGCGCGTGGGTGGGCGGCGTCGGCGTGGCGTTGGCGTTGGCGTTGGCGCAGGGCGAGCGCGGGTGGCGGCGGCGTGGTGAGCCTGGGGAGATCGATGTTTGTTGAGAAACCGTCTTTCATCGTGGGGGCGGGCCTAGTAGCGCCGGGTCCATCCCACGCGCGGGGAGTGTGCGTGCGAGCGCCGGGCGAGCGAAGGAGCGGGCGGCAGTTTTCGCTCGCCGTGTCGACGATTTGTTTTGAGGCTTTTTATAGTACAGATAGTACAGATTTTGCTTTGAAAGAGCATCTTAGTTATTTTAACTCATTTCCCTCTTCCTACTAGTATGGCAAATGTATATTTAGCCACTGTGTTAGAGCTTATTGGCAATTGCTTTGCTTTGGTAGGACGTTTTGGTCATTTTAACTCATTCCCTCTAGAATTAATATTAATATTTCTTTATTTATGGAGGGAGTACACTTGCATACTTCCTTTGTTCCCTTTTATAGTAGCTTAAATGCATAAAGGGGTCCCATAAACTTATAAAATGTTGGGATAGGTCCACGAAGCTTGCAAAATCTTGGCGTTTAAGTCACCAAAACTTGTCGAGTGGTGCACTGCGGTCCATGCCACCATGTGGGCATTTTTTTTGCTGATGTGGCATGCTAGGGGTGGCATGTATTTTCATTTAACCCCTCCTATTTATTTTCCTTCTAAAAATATACCCTTACTCTCATGGCCGGAACCGTTCCCCTTATCTGCCGCACACACCTCCGCAGGCGCTAGCTGGCTGCTCCTGGTCTTCACCTCCTTGTCTCCCTCGGATATCGTGGGCCTCTATGCTCGAGCGCCAGATCCCGCAACGCCCAGCCACGCCCGAGCACAGGCGACTCCCCATCGTGCCACTCTGTGCGGCCCGCCTTGCTCTCACCCGCGCATGGAGCTGACGTGCCTGCACCGTCCCGCCCGTGCCGCTGCCTCGGTGGTCGCGCAGCGCGCCGTCCCGATCGCCGCCGCCTCGCCGAATCCCGAGCGGCCGACACCCCAGTGCCGTAGCAGTCCCTGCCTGCGTGCCGCCGTCGTGGAGCACCGCCGGCCGCCGGAGCCGAGCCCACCTCATGACGAGGCGAACGCGATGAGCTCGGGGAACTCGTCACTCGTGGACATAGGGAAATTGACGCAACGCACAAAACTTGGTGCTCGTCTAGACCACAGACACGTACGCCCACGCCTGGATTCTGCCTTGGTCATCCCACATCCATCGAAAAGCAGAGCTACGCCACGCACACACACTACATGAACGGTACACGTGCCTGACGCGGACGATGTTGTGCTCTCCACTGAGGCTAAAAATAAAACACGACATGCTTAGTTCACTGCAGCCTTGAAGGCTAGCAGCACGGCGATGGCCATGGGCGTCCAGATGCAAATTGTGGAGAATAGCAGCAGTAGCGCCATAGCGGCGCAAGACGGCAGCCTCGCGCGACAAGGTTGCTGCAGAAGCTCGCCCCGGCATCTAACACGAATACGAACACCGTGCGTGACAAGGTTGTCAAGATACGCCAGGCGCGGCTCGTCATCGTGTCGGGCCCTGCGTAGTTCTTCGCTGAGTCATAACTCATAACGCAGCAGCCAGCCGTTCCTGAGGGTATATTTTTAGAAGGAAAATAAATATGAGGGGTTAAATGAAAAAATACATGCCACCCTAGCATGCCACATCAGCAAAAAAAATGCCCACATGGTTTGGCATGGACCTGCAGTCTTGCACCACTTGACAAGTTTTGGGGCCAAATGTGCATTTTTTTGCGAGTTAAATGGGCCTATCGATACACACTTATAAGTTTATGGACCTTGCACAAGCATTTAACTCCCTTTTATATGTCATTTTCATATTTCAGGAGTCTAACATACTTAATTTTGACTACATATATTAAAAATTATTAAAACTTATAGCAAAAATTATAAGTATATTGATAGATTTTTTTAATGTACTTTGTAATGAAAATACAAATATATTATACTAAATTCGTAAAATCGGATCCCAGCCAATGGAAGCGAAACAAACGGCGTGACGTGAGCTGAGAGCGGCCGGGGCACCACACCACGTCGTCGTCGTCGTCCCCAGCCAACCCGACCCAGCGCAACCCCAAACGAATCCAGCCCCACCACAGCCGCGGCGCGGACCTCCGAATCCCAGCGCCGGTCCGGTGCGCGCACGGCACCGCAGGGCGCGGCGCGGCGCGGCGCGGCCATGGACATGGACAGCGTGGAGTGCCTCTCCCTCCCGGACGCTGCCATGGACGTGGACGACGTCGACGGCCACCCGCACCACGGCCACCACGGCCATCTCGGCCTCCGCTCCACCCTGCGCACCTCCCATCCTCGGGTGCCGGCCGTGCGTTCCCCAAGGTGAATGCCGGGGGCGGCGGGGCGGGTCCGGCGGGAGCAGGAGCGGCGGGGGCAGCAGGCGCAGCGGGCGGGGGCCGCCGGCGACAAGCGTGCACGAGCTGCTCGAGTGCCCCGTCTGCACCAACTCCATGTTCCCGCCGATCCATCAGGTTGGTTGGTGCCTTGCTCCCGGTGCACTGATTTCAGATGGGGTTGCGTGCGGATTTGGGGATCTCGGTGGGGAAAGCCGGGATCTTTACAGAGGAATCGAATCAAATTTGACCTAGGATTTCCCTTGTAGGAATGGGTAATTTGCTACCTGTTGACTGGGTCATTTAGCTTCGAATTAATTGCGATTAGAATGCCTAATAATTGGGCGCGTTTACTCGACTGTAAAACCAGGCCTTCTTTGTCGGACGATTTGGTCAGTTTTGCGTTAGATTTCAGATGAATCGTGTATTCCGCTATGGATCTGAGTTGGACGCGTTATGCTACACGGAGTTCTCCTAGTCCTACCCAGGCTGGTCTATTTGGATTTTTTTCGAGGATACAAATAATGCATTTGTTCTTTTCCCTAGCTGCAAATGCTTTGGAATAGTGAGAAACAAAATGTCAAGATGCTTATTTGTTTTTTCTCGGTTTCATTTAGTAACAGTCGACGCAGCTAAAAGGTACTGGCATGCTGGTGCTTTATCTTCTACCTACGAAATACAATACTACTTCTGAACCTAAATGATCTGGATCATGATCCATTGCCTTATAATTATTGAAAACATAGACTGTTCACTTTGATGGAGAACGAGATGAACTAGAGAGAACACTATACTTCTCATAGAGAACCCAAATGTCATAACAATTTTATCATGCATTCATGCTTGATTCACCTGGTATGGTCTGAGTTTCTGTGATGACCTTACCTTTGAGTTTTGTTTACTAGGCTCACTTGTTGATGTGCTTGCCCTTGATTAAATCTTCTCTTGTTAATCTGCTTTTTTTTTTTTATAAGTATTGTGCTTCTTGTTTGTGGCCACCTTTTCTCTCTTATTTTTTAGTTCTCCCTGTTGAGTTCAGTGGTCAAGAAATAACAGCTGAGCTAAACGAAAGGGATATAAGTTTTACTTTATTCTGTGACTGATTTTTTTAAGCTGTCCATAGTAAGAATTTGTGCACAGGGTTTATATCTTCTTATGACATAGAACTCTGATTAATTGAAGAAAGCTCATAGGTGTTTCAAAATCTATAGCTGCTTTGTTTGAGATGAGTTTGGAGTAATGATTGTTTTAGGACTTGTTTGGATTCCCACGTATTTACCTCAATTCACATGTGTTGAGGTGGATTGGGGTGGAAACTAAACTAATTTCCACTCAATCCACCTCAACACATGTGGAATGATGTGAATACATGGGTATCAAACAAGTCCCTTAGTGTATGTGCTACTAGCATGTAACTTCAGGTAGGCACGTACATCAGGTGTGATAGAATGTTGACCCATGATAGTCTTTTTGTTAATTTTCGTTTATTCCCAGTGCTTGTTGTTTCTGGACTGTATTTAACCAGACTGTTGTTTCTTTTCTCTTTTTTTTTTTTTTTTTTTTTTTTTTTTTTTTTTGTGTTTGTGTGTGTTTGGTTGGTTTTGTCTCTGTTTTTTTTAAGGTGAATTGATCCTTATCTGTTCCTTGTATAATGATGGACAGCTTTACTGTTAAAATTTGAAGTAAGAAAAGGTATTGCTGGCAAGTCAAGAAGTGAATTATCAGCCTAAATGCAAACTCTTAAGCCAATGCAAGAATACCCCATTGGCACTTGACAACCATGATTTAATTTGCATGCCGTCCTAGCGGGCAGCACAGTCTTGATGTGGCATCCTAATCATGGAAAATCTCAAAAATTTTATTTGTAACATTGGATCATACATGAATAATGGCTGGTTGGGAAACGGGAAGCAGGTTGTTTGGTCTTTCCTGCGTCGCAGTTCATAAGAGAACACTAAAACTTATTATTTTTTCTCAATTGGATGCTACATTATGA
Organism: Hyparrhenia diplandra; assembly: GCA_015847255.1. NCBI lineage: Eukaryota > Viridiplantae > Streptophyta > Magnoliopsida > Poales > Poaceae > Hyparrhenia > Hyparrhenia diplandra. Next base: position 5,147 of record JADLZK010010656.1, on the reverse strand, counting down.
GGTATTTGCACAGTTTTTAGAATTTGAGAGGGAGCCAAGTAGCTGTTTTGAAGTCGAGGCTCAGTTTAACAAGCTTCCTCTGGAGATAAGGTAGCTTGAGATCTTGGATTGTCTTGTTAGGGCCCATTCCTGCATGGAAAATAAGGTGGAATCCTTTTTGAATCAAGAGGAAAGTTATCTCTCCACCTCATCCATGTATCCTCCCCTCGTTGATTTTGATTTTTTTTCCTTTCCTTTTCTTTTCTTTTTCAAATAAATCTGGGGCCTGGAATCACTAATCAGTTCCCTCTGTATACTAAACTTAATAATATTTAGTCACGCACTCATAAATGTTAATGACATACAGTACAGTGGATTTGGTAATCAAACCGAAAAGCTAGTCAGCAAGCCATGCAGTGGGGTGGAACCTGGGCGTGTTTGGATGGCAGCCTCCCAGACAGCTGCCTGCTAGGCAAATGATTCTGGCCACAGGCAGACAAAATCGGATGCCTGATTAGTGATGTTGCTGCCTTGGCCAGGCAAGAATGTGATACCACCATCCAAACACGCCCGCGCCTCCTGGGCAGGCTGGGAGGTGATTAAGTTCCACCTAGGCAGTCATCTTTACAGCAGTTTTTCCTATTACTTTGATCTGTGCGGCTTCTTTCAGGATTATCCACATGTTCTGAGGAACCACTTCAATTCAGAGGAAACATGCAATTTTTTTTTCGTAATGCTAGAAGAATCTATAATACTGTATAAAAATGAATATGGTTTCATTTTGTGGTTCTGCAAAGCTTATTCATCAACTATATTTCAGTAGAATACTTCCATAGTTGATTCCTGAATTTATTTGCTTTTCACAGTGTCAAAATGGACATACTTTGTGTTCGACATGCAAGGCCAGGGTGCACAACCGGTGCCCTACATGCAGACAAGAGCTTGGTGATATCAGGTGCTTAGCATTGGAAAAAAGTAGCAGAGTCACTTGAGCTTCCCTGTAAGTACTGCTCTTTAGGTTGCCCAGAGATCTTCCCATACTACAGCAAGATAAAGCATGAAGCGCAGTGCAGCTTCAGGCCATATAACTGCCCCTATGCTGGCTCTGAATGTGCTGTGGCTGGTGATATTCCATTCCTTGTTGCGCATTTGAGGGATGATCACAAAGTTGATATGCACAGTGGCTGCACGTTCAACCATAGATACGTCAAATCCAACCCACGAGAGGTTGAAAATGCCACCTGGATGCTAACAGTAAGATTAAACTAGCTCTGACTTATTCCTTATCTGCTACTCCATCTATTTTTAGATATATGATGTTCCGTGGTTAACAAGGAAAATATGTATTCTCAAGTAATTTGACTGGTTGAATGTTGTGTTTCGGTTCAGGTATTCCATTGTTTTGGGCAGTACTTCTGCCTGCACTTTGAGGCATTCCAGCTCGGAATGGCTCCAGTGTATATGGCTTTCCTCCGATTCATGGGTGATGAGAATGAAGCAAGGAACTATACATATAGCCTAGAGGTTGGTGGTAATGGGAGGAAAATGGTATGGGAAGGTACTCCTAGAAGCATCCGTGACAGCCACCGCAAGGTCCGTGACAGCCATGATGGCCTCATCATCCAGAGGAATATGGCGCTGTTCTTCTCGGGCGGTGACAGGAAGGAGCTGAAGCTTAGGGTGACTGGGCGGATCTGGAAAGAGCAGACCAACCCGGATGGAGCCTGCATTCCTAACCTTTGCAGCTGAGCAAGGGAGATGATTGAAAAGAAAAAGAAAGAAAGAAAGAAAATATTGTGCTGTTTGGCTGGCTTGTTTCAAAATTGCCATGTTCTTATGTTTTCATTTATAGTTTGCCGTTGCAATGTTGTACCAGTAAAATTGTAGGGTGTAAAATGTTCTTGTAAAGTAATTGTGTATAACGAATTCATGAAATCTTACAAGTTGGCCAATAAATGCCTGTGTTACGTTACGTTCTTTGTGTCTTTTGTATGAAGGTATTGGGCTCAAGAAGTGCTCAATGGTCATGTGTATTTGATAGACTATGAATGTTATAGCGAGGAGAATGGGACTAACCAATTAACTGGATCCATTTTCTACAATGCTGTTAAAATAATGGGAGTACACTGTTTGGAACACTATGTATCTGTTTAGTCCACCTGTGAATTGTGGAAAACTAAGTTATGATGAAACCTCTCTCTCTCTCTCTTCACTTATTTAGAAAACCAATATGTGGTATTGTGAAAGTGTTTTCAAACGGAGCACATTGAGTTGAAAATTTCAATATGGTATTGTGAAAATTTCTTCAATCTTCAAACGCTCATCAGCCGAGCACATTGAGTTGAAAATTTCTTTCGCCATTAAGCTGATTAACAAATGTGGTATTGTGAAAGTGTTTTCAAAGCTGTCCATAGTCAGTTTCATTTCAACTAGAAAAACTCCTCACGCGTTGCCGCGACAATTAGAGATGAATATGGAACTATTGGCGTGAACTGGTCATTATTTAGAAATATAGGACTATCTCGTCCCATCCACAGTCCTACCAGCTAAATAGAATTACGAAGTGGTTCTAAATTAACATTTGTCGAGAAAATTTGAATCTGAAATTTTTCTACTAGAATTTAGACCCCTACCAAACTACCAAACGGACGCTTACATTCATCCATTTCGATGCTTAGTTTCTTGTAGCAGTTTTATAAAGAATAAAATTTAATGAGGATTTATATACACCACAAAAGGAGAAAATAGTTTTTGTTGAAAGTGACGTGAAGCTGGTTTATATATAAAAAAAAGCCCGAGAAAATAAGTGGATCCAAACCTGACGGCCGGAAAACCCGAAACGTCCAGCACATGCTTCACAGTGACTTGAGTAACCACTGCCGTCCTGATCTGCTACCCATGATAGTAATCTAACAACCACCAAACACTGAAAAGTTACAACAGCTGCCCGGATGGATAGGCTGGTACTTCCCAATCATGATGCCCAGTACAACACCAACTTGAGCTCAGAATATGTATGCTCTACCTAATCACCACCAAAGAGAGCATCTCAACTCGAATTTTGCAAGAACAATCTCATCTCCACCATGGAATAGCATCTCAACTTGCATTCTGGAGTGCATCGCAAGAGCATTTTCCACTTGCAAAAGACCAACATTTGCAAACAGTTCGTTTGCATTAGCCAAGTTTCCGATGTCATTTTTGACAAAGCATTGCAAACTGATGCTGCAAGAATGAAAACTTCAAGCATTGCAAACTCTGATATTATTAAGTTCCCCTCACTATGTTTGGTTGACATAAGCAACCAACATTCCCACTGGACAAGAACCACCATCTCAAGAACCAAATCTTTGTTTGGTCTGGACTCTCACTATGAAATCTATACCCGTGATCTAAGACTCTACACCAACAAGAACACGTCGGTCGGCCACAAAATCTAGTAAATCAGACAAGCACAAAGTAGTAGAATGAATCTTGAGAACCGTAGAGATTAATCTAATTTACAAATCGAACAAACCTTATCTTACAATTTCACTGATGACTCAACTGAAGTCTGAATCGAAGAGGCTACTTTGATTTGGAGAGCAGGGCCTACCGACCGACCAGGGTGAAGGGGTGATGAGATTGTCAGATCTTGGCCGGCATTAGTGAGCTCAGCCAGCTAAGGGTCAACACCGGAAGCCGAGCACGCGGCCGTCGGCCGGCGAGACGCCAATGCGGCACACCTTGGCGGCCTCGACGTGGTGTGTGAACACCTTGAGAACGGTGACCTTGCCCTGACCCGCAGCAGCGAGTCCACCTCCATCACCGGCTGCTGCAGTAGAGCCGCCGTGACGTGCGGCGACGGGCCAGACGCGGGGACGGAGATGGTGGTCGGCTGCCCGGCAGCGGCGGCGGCGGAGGTGCCCGTGACCGAGACGGCGAAGGCGGGGACGGTGAAGCTGGTGGCCATGTACTGCGTGCGGCCGCCGTCGATCTGGCCGGCCGGGATGTACATGGAGCCGACCTCGCCGCCGGCGTAGGCGACGTGGAGAGAGCTGTCGTAGTGCGCGAGCGGGGACCGGTTGGGGTTGCGCACGGAGGCCAGCTGCTGGAAGGTGAAGGCGACGGTGCCGTTGGCCACGGAGAACGCGGGCAGCTGCACGGCCGTCACGGCGATGGCTGGCGCGCGCGGGGCGGTAGAGCACGAACAGTGCCGCCGCCGCCGCCGGCGGCCAGGAGCAGGAAGAGGACCGCCACGACGCAGGACGCCGCCGGCGAGGAGGAGGAGCGGTGGCCGGAGCCCGCGGCCGCGTAGTATTGCGGCGGCAGCCCCGGCGCCGATCTGGCCATGGTGGCCGGCCGGGCGAGCGAATCTTGCGTTGGTGAGGGGAGGACAGCAGGGTCACTGTACTGTGCGCGCACACGCGCTCTGTCGAGAGTGACAGAAGCTGCTGGGCAGGGCGTGCGCGCGCGTCTTCGGCGAGTCGTCGCTACACGGACAAAAAAGGAACGTGAGCCGTCCACGATTACCTTGTTGGACGGTGGTGGCCCGGTAGAAAATATAGAAAGAAATGCTAATAGAGAAAATTCTTTACTGGCAAAAATTATGACATTCCTAATTTAGCATCTAAACTTTTTTTTTTTTTATTTATCTTTTTTAAGGGTATGCTTTAGTTCACTCCCAAAATTTGGCTCGTCAACTTGGGGAAAAAAATTTACCATTGCTTTGGTAAGCTTTATGTGAGTGTGTGATAAGTTTAGGTTGCAAAACCAATTGGAAGCCAAATTTTGGGCACCAATTCTTTAGCGGGGAATTTTGGAGCGAATCAAACAGGCCCTAAATTATGTTTCATACCGACAACATCGTTCATATGGGCATCCTCTTCTATGAACCCTTATGGGATCACATGCAAAAAGACCGAATGCTCATATGTCAATACACGGAAGAAGTGTGAAAGTCTCTCGGTTTTTTCGTAGACAGCAAGGACACCAGCCATGGAGGGTGGTGACGTGGTGACCATGCTGGGTGGCGATGGCACAAAGTAGGCCTATAGGCTACTAGTGGCACAGCCAAAATCAACCGACTTATGGATCAGTGTAACGATAGTTTCATAGAAAATGGTATTTTTGTCCCTCTTTCCTCTCTTCTTCCTCCTTTCTCGCTCAAACTCCATCTGAATGGTAAT
>JADLZK010010655.1:0-181552 GCA_015847255.1 Hyparrhenia diplandra | reverse complement strand
GCATGAAGTGATCCATCTAAACATTGAAACCGACCAACAACTTGTTGTGCCACCAACAATGAATCACCATAAACTCTCCACATGACGTTCCACATAGAAGTTAATATATTCGACTTCATATTCGTCTTCATTGTTAGCGTACCAATCGGCTTTGCAAAATGATCCATAAGAGAATCCTTTCACACCATAAGGAGAAACTATACTTGTTCCAACTCATAGTCCTCTTTACAAACTGATCCATCAAAATATAGTTTTCATGGGGTGATAGTGTAGTAATTGATATCATTATTTAGATTTATGCTATGCTCAATAATAAAATCGTGAAGGACTTGACCCTTTAAAATCTTCAATGGCTTAAAAGTCTATTCATATTCAATTAAAGCATGCACATTTGCCCACCATCTAAAAATGGATTGACGTCGATATAACATGTGCTTGTTCACATCGACGACATGCTACCACACATGTGGTACTTGATAAAAAGATAGCGGTCTCATCTTAGAACATGTAAAGTATAATGATAAGATAATTTTTTAATATGACATACCTTGTCTCGGATCAAGAAGACGATGTCCAAGATAAGCAATAACATATTCTTTACCTTCAAACAAATTTCACCACCTTCCTCTTCTGTAACACCCGCTTTTAAGGACAAAACCGAATGTACACTATATGTGAGCCCACCTAGGCAAATGCACTATCATAAACAATTAGTATCCACTTAGCTATTTCTCTCAATGCACCATCACATATAATTAATATCCACTCAAGATAGCCTCCACTAGCTAATATCTCAACATGGAAGTTGTCCAACAAAGCAATGCCCTATATAATATCATGTTCTCGTATACATATACATATCTAACTATTTAATATCATATTTCAAGATACATATACATATCCTAACTTGATTAACATTCTAACATATTTATATATCCTTCCTTATACCCAATGCTAAAACGCTGCAAGGGAAATGTCCCATTTTCCTCATCATTAAACCATAAAAACAACTGTTCCTTTCGCTTATGTGCTATTCTCATTGACCCTTTTTCCTTCCTCTTTGATATGTGCACTCCACCAACAAATCCTTAATCTTTTATTTGAGAGTGGATTTATGTGATGAAAAATAAAGTTTTAGCACTAGAGGTAGTGTTTTTACCGGTTTAGTGGCTAAAGTTAAGAACTAAAAACTTTAGATCACTTTTAACTCACTTTTTTGTGTAAAAGTTTTCCGAGGTGGTCCAAATTTTAGAGAACACTTGCTTCTCCTATTTGGAGCCTCAAGAGCAAAAATGGCCTAAAGTTCAAGGGGTTTAAATTTAAAACTATAGGATCCAAACATGACTCACAATACATAGAGTTTCTAAGGTTAGATAGAGTGTTTCCTTTTAATAGTCCTATTTGACTAGAGGAAAGTCAAACTTCATAAATCTTTGACCCACGAGTTAAATTTATGAAAGTTTATATAGCATAAATTTGACGTCAATAGAATTGTGTTAAAAGTGTCTTCAAGATGATATATTGAATTTGTAGTAAATTTATATTATACTAGCTAGGTCCTCGTGCTCGCACTAAGCAGAAAATATGGAGACTCCTGATTCATGAAAAGACATAACTTATGGGATTGTAGATTGAGTAAAATCCCAAACCAACCTCGTAGTTATTGTAAAAATGTAAACATAAATTATCAATCATAAGCATATTACTTAAAAGGTAAAGCAACATGTATATAGGGGCTAAAAAGAAAAAGAAAAGGCCGATTGTGGCCGCCCATGAAAGTGTTTTTTTCCCAATGTATGAAAAATGCGTAGCATGATTTTAGAAGAATATTGGAATTACCGGTTTAGTAGGAAATTATTAGTTATATTTGGCAGAATATTTCTAGGATTTTGGGTAAATGCAAAGAGGTGGAAATTCATGGTGGAACCTTTGGGTGCACGTATAAAATTTCCTGAAATTTTTAATGCATGAAAATGTATTTGCTCTCCTATACATTCCGGGTGCGCGTAGGGTTTTCGCTTTTGGGCTGACGCGTGGTCCCCGCTACTGACCAAGCTGAGCAGTGTTGTGCCTATGGACCCAGTTCACCGTTCCATGGACTGATCCTAGGTTATACCCCCTCTTTTATTTCATGTAGACCGTGTTCATGGGCTAGAGAAAAAGAGGAGTGGGGTCACCACCACATGGGTGGGCTTTGCCATCAATGGGCCCTCGCCCCTTCGTTCCCGGCCGAAGAAACAGAGAGGGGCAGGGCGAGAGACGAGAGAGAAGGATGGAGGGCGGGCGCTGGTGGTGGCTGGTTCCACCGTGTTCGGCGCGCGCGAGCGGGTTGCCAGGTGGCGGTGTTGCCAAGCAAGCGCGATTCCAGAGGCGGCCTCGTCCCAGCGAGCACACAGGCGAGCGCGACGTCGGCACCTTGGCGTCCGCCTACAGCAGGCTGCGGCGTTCAGCCGGGCTGCGAGAGGGTGTAGCGGGAAGGTGCAGGGCAGTGGCGGCAACATCCTGCAAGCGCGGGCAAGCCCGATGGCGAGTTCGGCGCGGCGGCAGCGGGTTCAGCACGGTCACAGTGGCGCGAAAAGCGGCGCCCTGGTTGCTATGGCGTGTGCGGGGGCACGACTGTGGCGCCCCCGACCACCTTATGGAGGCAGGCCGGCAGCCCGGCAGCGCGTCACAGGAGAAGGGCGTCGGCGTTTCCAGAAGTTGCTTCGTGTCCAGCATCTGACCGTGAGGCGTGTAAAGGCCGGAGAATAGGGACACGACAGGCGGCCCACCTAGCAATCTGTGCGCGGGACGGCGGCGCGTCGAGGTGAAGTAGGCAGGTTATGCAACAGACTCACAGAGAGCGGAGGAAGGGACGGGCCGCCAACGGCGGCGCAGAAGTGTCGCGATCCCTGGGCAGTTGGGCTTTGGAGAGAAAATGGACGGCATGGAGAGGAGCGTGGATGGATCGTACAGCTGTTGGTGATATGAGAGAGGTTGGTCGTTGGCACTGTAGATCTACAGGGCAGGGTCACCAAAAATAAAGGTCTTTATAGATTTATTATAATAAGAGAATAATGGTAAAAAACTATTTTGTACTATGACTTTTCTCTAGTCTAATCTCGACATAGGGGACTCGGGCGGTATGCGCCCCCAGCCGCCCTCTATAAATATGGTGGTCTCATCTCTACACAGGGGGACTCGGGCGAAAGCGGGCCTCGAATCCTCTCGTCCGCATCGCTGCACCTGCACCTTGGTAGCGGGCAATCAAGTTTTTGAGGAGCGCCTGGCGCGACCGATCCCTTTCTTTCCTGCGCTTGCTCGCAGCTGTGGCGCAGCCATGGCTCATGACGACAAGGAACTACCCTAAGGTGCCGATGTGGTGATGCTCCTACCGCGGCACCCGGCGACTCACCCAAGGGTATAATTCTAAACCGCTTTTATGCTTTTTGCTTATACTGTTATAATAGTAGGCTTAGCATATATTGCTACAACAAGTTGAGTATACATGCGTCTATATAATGTCATTTTTATGGATTAATATATCTTGTAATAGTCTAAATATTCAACATTTTGTGCTATGACTTTTCTCTGGTCTAATCTAATACGGTTATCATTTTTGACGAAGGAGAGAACCGGCACCGGCACCGGCACCGGCACCGCCCTGTTCTTACACGTTGGCACGCGTTTTCGGTCTTTAGACTGGGTGGTTACCTACTCCTTCGTTAACAGCGTAATCAGGACCCTGCAATTTGTTTCGACGGGAGATGAGGAAAGTTCCGTGGCCCGTGGATCTAGCGGAGTGAGTTGCCGTGCAAGTGCAATCCAGAAAGCACCAGAAGATCAGATACAGAGGGCCGCCGCCGCCGCCTCCAGCTGCGCCTCGTCGTTAGAGGTTCCCCATTCCTGCTCCCTCTGCCGCTGCCGCCCCCTCGCTGCGCCTCGTCGGCGGCGGCCTCATCGCCGGGTCTCTGGAGTGCGGAAGGTGTCGGTGCTGCCCTCTGTTGGTACGGGTGTCTGAGTGCTGCTGTGTAAATCCACCCGGCCGGACCTGGATCGACATCTCCGTTTGTTGGTGAGCAATCCTGACCTCTTCCGATGATCTGCTCTGTGTGATCTCGTTTTAGTTCTTGGTGGATCTTCCATTTTCTTTTTACTGTGGTAGCAAGCAATATATAAAAAAAAAAAACCGAAGTTTGGAGGGTGCTGGTCAAGCCTATATACTGTCCCTAATTCATCCATCCATGATTCCATCGCGCAGGGTCAACAAAATCTGGAGTTCAGCTAAACCCAGAATCCGTGCCTAATAACGGCCAGTCTGGTCCTGCAAGGTTTCTCGACGATTCTTGCGCCACAACAGCCATGTGGAGGCTCAAGCAGTTCATCCCCAAGGAGCAGCCCAGTGGCCTCGAGGGTCGGACCATCGATGTCGGCAATGTCAAGGTGCACGTCCGGGAGGCCATTGCGGAGGGTGGCTTCTCATGTGTCTATGCTGCCCCGAGACCTGGCCAACCCGACGAAGCAGTACGCCCTCAAGCACATGATCGCCCAGGGACGAGGAGTCGCTGGGCCTGGTCCGAAAGGAGATCACGGTGATGCGCCGCCAAGGGGACACCCTAATGTCGTCACGCTGGTCGCGCGACGCCGTACTAGACATGGGGCGCACGAGGGAGGCGCTGCTGCTCATGGAGTTCCGCGACAAGTCGCTGGTTTCTGTGTTGGATGGAAGAGGAGCAGGCTACTTTGATGAGGAGAAGGTGGGCGCTGATCTTCCGATGTTTGCAACGCTGTCTTTTGCGATGCATTGCCAGACGCCGCCTCTTGCTCACAGGTGAGTCCACCACTTTTCAGCCTGTGGATTGATTGGAGACACACTGCACAATGTTTCCACCAACCAGTACTCACTGTTCTTATGTAGCTCATGCTTTTGTGGTTCCCTTTCCATGAAGTTATTGAAAAATCTCATGTGAAACAAAAATAGATGCAAGTTGGTATTTTGTACCTTGAACATAACATCACATCTATGTCATACTGCCAAGCTTGCATGTTGAATCAACTAACAATAGAAAAGCATGTTGAATCAAATTATTTTTGCTCTATAGCTGGCATCTTGGCTTGCAAACTAGATGTTAATGCATGTTGCTTTTCACAATGATGGGTGTTGTTCTTGATTGTTTTCCTTAGTATAAAGTATTCAGGACTATTGTTGTTCAGTTGTAGTTTGTAAAAAAGATGGAGATATTCTCTGTGTTCTTTTGGTCCTTATTGTACTGTTTGAGTGAAGTTGTACTCCCAGGAAACTGCTATGACAAGTTTCATTTCAGATCTCTATGACAGAAAATATAGTTCATTTCCATTTGCAGGGACCTAAAGGCAGAGAATGTTCTTCTTGCTGCTGATGGGGCATGGAAACTATGTGATTTTGGTAGTGTGTCGACAAATCATAAGTGCTTTGATAAACCTGAGGAGATGGGCATTGAAGAAGATAACATCAGGAAGCACACCCACTCCTGCATATAGAGCTCCTGAGGTTTATATTCAAAAATTTCAAGTTTGAGCCCTTTCTCATTCTGTTCTACATATTTATTTACTACTATATGCTTGTTTACTGATTGCAGATGTGGGACTTGTACAGGAGGGAGGTTATCAGTGAGAAAGTAGATATCTGGGTAAACAACCTCTGCAGCTATCATTTTGCATTCTGGGTTTTATGCAAATGTTGCCTATCATATTATTGAATTGCAATTATTTGTTCTGTACCTGATTCAATTACTAATTAACAGTGCCATGAGTTGAACGTTAGTGTTTGTGGTTTTTTGCAGGCTCTTGGGTGTCTCTTGTATAGAATCTGCTACCTCAAATCAGCATTTGATGGAGAATCAAAGCTTCAAATACTTAACGGGAACTATCGTATCCCAGAGTTGCCGAAGTACAGTTCTTCTATTACAACACTTATCAAAGACATGCTTAACTCTTCTCCAGATGCCAGACCAGACATCACACAGGCAAGGGCTTTGCTTGATTGGCCATTCACTTCCATGAATTTAGGTTGGTCTTAATTAGTGCACACACCATGAAGCCAACACATAAAAAGGTCTTCCGTTTCAGTGTTGTTGATAAATGTTCTGTTTTAGGTGTGGTTCCGTGTTAATGAGTTACTTCCATTGGAGCTGCAAAAGGATTTACCTGATGGATCTCCATCTGGATCAGCATTTGAATCGCATACTGACATTGATGAAGGTTTGCCACTGTTATTTTTTTGGTAGATTTATCTAGATAAATATTAGGAAGTGTAGGAAATGCTGCTGCGTGAAATCTCACATATATACTTTTGTGTTAATAGAAAACCGTCTGTTTGTTAATCGCTCATCTTGGTTTCGTTTGTTGCTCATATTTTTTTCTCTGCATCTTAAATTTTCCTTTTTCCTGAAAATATTTCTTCTTGTTTGTTCAATAACCTAAATTATTTGTTGCAGCATCAACAAGACCACAACAAATGAGTGCCTCTTCATCATCAAGAGACAATATGAGGAGTACCTCTCTTAGTGATTCTTCCAATGTGATGGCACAAGGTCCTCTGAAAGCTATGGACAACAGGGGTTCTATGGGTGCATTTTGGTCAACTCAACATGCTCAGGAGCTATCTTTTGCTTATGACAAGGGGCCAGCTTTTGATGAAGAGCCCGTTAATCAAGTCACATCAAAGCAATCACAGGCTAAGAACCAGAACACACCAGCTCACAATTCATCTCGAAGTCTCTATCTGCATCAGTTGATAGTTCCCCGATTTTGAAATTAGGTTTTCTGCAAATGGCTCGAGTCTGGGCTGAGAGAAAACCAAAACGGCAATAACAGAGAATAAAAACAAAGATACAAACTACTGCCTTCAACTCCTTCGTGGCAGACTTTGATAATATCAAAATGAACTCACAAAAAACAGTACTAACAATGTGAACATGACTAGCAAATTGAAAGAGCTTCAATTGGAAGCAGAAGTAACTTTACTCAAGGAACAATTAAAGATAGCAAAACCTGGAGAAGGAAGAAATTTCATTGAAGTTTGATAAGTTGTCTGCCATTTGCTCCTCTCAGAGGCTTAGAGATACAAGAACTTAAAGCAAGCCTTAGCTGCAGCTTCTGTTACACCACCAGCTAAGCAGTTCAGAGAAAATTCAAAAGTTGAACTCACCCCTCCCAGCAAAAGCCTGATACCCCGGTATGAATACTGCTATGCCTTTTAAATTTCCCTCTAGTCAGATGTACCCAGTTTCAAGTTTCTACTTGGTCCAGATAACTGCCAATGGGTGAAATCATTGAAGATAGAATTAAAAGTGGCTAGCTTGGCCAATTCTCAAAGTGTTTAGACTCAGTGATGGTGTGTAAAGTTGGTGGGACAATCCTGAACCTATTCTTTCCTGTCAATGGTTAGGATTAGCCCATCCTGCTTCGCGCATATCCCTAAATCTAATAGCCTGTGTGGTCTGGCCTAGCCACTTTTCTTATTTGACATTACTTGTTGTTGATTTATTTCTGTCTAGATAGCCTAAATACCCTGAATGTAATATTTCATCTTGATATATATCAGAGGCTGATATATTGATTTACTGGTTTTCGCAGCCGAGGGAGAAGATTGAAGGAACCCCTCCAGAGCTCCGCAAGGCCTATTTACTTCAAGCCCGGAACACCAAGCCCTGATTTGAAAACATGGTCAGCTTTCCCTGAAGAGCCAAAAGCTCAAGCAGCTGTGAAGAGTGTCCATCCCAGATCAGTCCAACCTGCGCATCAAACAGCAACAAAGCCAGCTCGCTTGACAGTCAAATATAAGTTCTAGCACTGATCCATTTGCTTTTGGTCAAGATAGCTTTAAGGCTGCTCCTTCTGGTACTGTACTTCCCCAGTTATCAAACATGGGGAATACTTCTCAGCTCAATAATCTGAATGTAGAAGAAAAGAAAGATGGATCCTACCAACCAGCTGGATGGACTGGGTTTTGATTGTGCTATAGCAATTTATGGTGATACTATATATTTCAAAAGAGTCAAGAGTATATATGGTCTTGGTGGTGTGGCATACTGAAGATGCAAAGAGGAATGCCTGAACTGATGTAGGTATGTGTGGCAACACATTTGTACAATTGTTCTGGTGCTGAGCTGGCATCATAATGCTAATTTTAGTGCAAATGTATCGCTACAACATGCAAATCATTGCTCGACATTAGAAATAGGAAGATGCTTTTTTCCCCTTCTGTAGACAAGCTTGTGGTGTCATGTCAATAAACAATGAATTTTGGTCACATGTTATATAGATGTAGTCATCTACTACCGAATAAAATGTTGCCATTTAGTGATAAATAGCTAATATACTCACTTTAATGCTAGTATTTCATGTTGAGTCACAGAACACAAATCTTTATTAATTCATTGTGATACATTTAGATATTCAACATGTGGCTGTGAGGATCTGTTCTATTTTGGTGTCAACACATACATCTTGCAAGCATGAGAATCCACTGTTTTCTCCAGTTCTCTTGCACGGCTGATATAATCTCATCCTTCAAAACAAACAAAATCACAAACACAGAAATAAGTTAAAAAAACCACAGCAATATGAAATATAGAGAACATATAGTCCCTCCGTTCTCAAAAATCAATCTTTAATGTAAGTTTCTCTTATAGTATTCATCTTTGATTATACAATCTTAATCATGACCGAGTGGTTGAAATACAATCCAGATTAATATAACTTTTATATCACGTAATTCACGTATTATTGGACTCATTGTCAGTCAAAGCATGAATTTTGTAGTCATGCTGCACCTTACAAAGACAAACTGGAGGGTATGATTTTAGGACGTCTATGATAGATAAAATTCATACTTACTGTCCACAGATCATGAGCATGAACAATGGTAGATGCATTAAGTCCAATGCTGCTCAAGCTGGCAGTAATGGATGCCTGAGCAGACCCTCTGTTCCATAGAAGAACAGCAAATCTCCCCAGTCAAGGGACCAGCCCATACCTAAGCACAAGGTTATGTTATATAAACAAGTGCTAAATATCATAGCTTTTTCTTTTCTTGTACAGTTTATCTTACTTCTTGGTCTCCATCTTGTTGCACTTTCTTCCCTTGTACTCCAAGCCCATCTGTTCATGAATCATTTGAGCAAAAATGGTATCAACTCAAATGGAATGATTGGTGTACTTTCTTCACCTTGGTTAACTGCAATAACATTTCGATTGCTGAGGATTTCCTTGGTTTCCTTGCTCATTGAGCGGATGTCACAACCGATCAAGAGAGGTGCCTGCATCAAGTTAAAGTCAGCAGCATGGTCCTATAAATGAGCAAAAATATTCGCAGTTTGTTGAATTATACTTTAGTGATATTTTTCATCTCTAATGCTAAGACTCAAATTAAGCATCTTATTACCTTCATTAAGGCCCATATGCTGAAATGGGAGCGTACTCTTCTGTAGTCATCCCCCCATTTCCAACTTCCAGCATGTCTGGGTCTGAAAACAGAGACAGCAGTTCATTCAAGACTTCGAGAGAAAGTGCTGGAAATGTTTAGAGACATGTAGGACTAACCATTCCATCTGTCAGGCCCTGCATATGATGCCCACTTGTCGCTCTTATCAGCGATGGCTGTCATTCTGAAACATTAAATTTACAGGTTAACGAGATGTATCAGGCATATTTTGCCAGGACAATTGAATCCTGTCAGGATGTGAACTTTACTTTGCCCAAGTGTCCTTGATATCACCAGTTGTTCTCCAACTGTTTCCTACATCACCTGCCCATGTTGCTGGATCTTCCACACCCCTAGTGAACAATATTATTTTTAGGACAGAAGGATTGAATCTAAATCATCCATTTGAGTTGTTCAAAAGAAGGAACAAATACCATTCGCAGAGGGAGAAGAAAATATTCCTTCCTGAATTAGGAGTGCTTTGCTCATTGCATCATATCTGCATATGTTCATGAGCAAGTCAGTCTCCAAAGGGTAGCATAAAATAAGGGGAACCTGTTAAGAGCTCTTGTGATTGCTGGTCACCTTGGCTGAGGGCTTATTCCCTGGCTGTTGCAGTTATCATACTTCAAGTAGTCAACTCCCTTTGAATCATTAAAAGCATTATTTCAGTTTGGATGCAGTGAAGAATGGTATGATCATGGCATGTTTAAAAGTTTGTTCTAATTGAGACATGATGGTACCCAGGATGCAAAAGTTTTGCGTCTTGATCTTCGTGATCCGAAAGGATCCGGGCATCATCTTGCTGCAAGTTCGTTTCCTGAGGGGAAATGGTTGGTGCAATTTTATATAGAGACAAAAAAATCCAATGAATGAACCAAAGTGTATGTGTATTTCTAGTTCTCCCTTGAGCATCTTGATGAACATTTTTCTGCGACTTTGTGTCTGTTCTTTTTTGTTATATAAGTAGGATTACCCTGCGTCACCGTAGATCCCCAGCTTGAGTCCTTTTCCATGAACATAGTCTGCCAAGGCCTTTATTCCTGATGGTAATATTGACGCATTTGCAGCCAGATTGCCCTGTATTAGAAATACAGAAAAGCTAGATTACTAGTTCTTTTGTTACTCTGCATATATGACTGTACCACCATTTAATCACCTGGGAGTCCCTGTCATAGGCTGCCCAGTTATCATCTGCAGTCTCACAAATGTTTTGAGTTCTCAGGAAGTTTCAACTGGGCAAAAGAATCATTAAGAAATCTCAAGAGGAGGTACCTATGTTGATATATTCATATCCAAGCTTTGCTAGGCCAGTATCCACCATAGCATCAGCTGCACAGGCGAATCATCAACTTGTTTTCAGCATGCTGTGATACAAAATGCACCTGTTTTGTGCAAAAAGTAGCCTTTACCGATTTGTCGAATGAGCTCTTCGTTTATTTTCCGGCCGAAGTGATTGTAGTTATTCCACCTAATTTTTTTCATGCACTTCAGCACTTGTTGGTTCAAAAGATGTCAATGCAAATTGGATGAAACCCATGAAAAAATCGCTGGCTATAGAATTTAGCGGAGGTTAGCCAAAACGCGCTATTAGCGCCAAGCTATTTTGACGCTATAGCGTGCTATTTGACATTGCTGACAGGGGTTTAGGGTATTTTACGCTTATAAGCGCTATTTTTTTCATGGGATGAGACCATGAAAAACGGAAACATGACTTAATGTAGATGGGCTAAAAAAAGTGAAAAAAAAACACTAGGAAGTTGATGGAAAGTCAAATTTCATCACCGTGGGATAACAAGAATCAAAAGAACCCATGATCTCAGTCCCTTTGGAAGCCATGCGCTAAGGTTTGTGGCGCGTGTTATGAATGTTTGCGTTGTAATGTGTATTAAAAAGAGAAAAGAACACAGGGTGAATTACCCCATCTGGGGAGTCCGGCCAAGGCCATTCTCCAGCGCGGTTGCCGACGTCGATAGCAAGACCACGAGGAAAGCGCACAAGGTCATCTTCCCCGCCATGGCTGGGCAAAGCTGTGTGTGTCTCAGTGCGAGTGATGTGATCATTAACATCTACTACTGGTTTCTAGGGGCCACTATATATAGGAATTGCCCAGTATTACGACAAGAATCTGTCACGAGTTTCGATCCCACGGAGCCAGACAGCAAGGCCGGTGGAGGCCATTTTACTTTGGGTAAATCTGTTCACGAGTTTCGATCCAACGGAGCCAGACAGCAAGGCCGGCGGAGACCATTTTACTTTTGGGGAGGCTGATAGAAAGCCAACACTTAGACAATTTCTAGTGGTCTGCATTTCTTGTCTTGTTATTAGAATCTCTGTGCAGATACAGAGGAATAAGGAGAACATCGGATTCGGTACAGATGTAGCATTTGAATACAATGTCAAGAAAAAAAAAAATGTAAAATTTGAACGTGTTTTGGCATTTGAACAATTTTAATCAACATATGAACATTTTTTTTGTGAACAACATATGAACATTTTTGGCATTTATCTCGAGGGAAACCTTTTAAATTTGTCACAAATCCACATCAATATGTTGCGCCGACCAACAAAGGCATCATACATCTGGACCTTTTTTTTTTTTTTTTTTTTGAAGTATACATCTGACCTTGTTCAGCATACATTACATCCTTAGATAATGCTATCCTTAGATAATGCTGGGACGAGTTTATTTCTCCGTCGCCTATAATTGGACTGACAAAAACTATTTCTGAAAGTGATTTAATTAGATCATTCGTGACCTGCAGGTGCTGGACAGCGAGTAGAAGGAAGAAAAAGAGGCCTGCTAGTGCGCTGATTGCTCAATGTTAATTTGTAATTTCAGATTGAACTAGTTGCCCGTTTCTTCATTCCTTTTCTTTTCTTCATTCCGTGCAGCAATCCTTGGCTTGCCTTGTGTTTCTGTTGCTACCCTCCTAATTTTTTGGAACTGTCATTCAAAAGGGAATTACTTTTTTCTAGTTGTATGTGAAAAGACATCTATTTGCCGCAAATCAATCCTTCTTTTCTGTTTTTTTCTTAGTATTTATACTTAGATACTGAAAGATACTTAAATGATAATGAAATTCTAAATTTTTCTTTAGTTCATTTTTGTCTCTTTCTTTAGTTCATTTTTTGTCTAATGTGGGTAAGACAAGAGTTTTTTAAGATTTTCTATTTAAATCAGTTTATACCTTCTAGATCCTTTCTTTTACGATGTATCTAGACATGTGTATAACTAGGTGCAGAAAGAAAATCAATGTATCTAAAAAGCCAAAATGAACTGCAATTTGAACGGAGGGAGTATGTGGCAGTAGGCATGGTCACGAAAAAAAATAGGTTATTTGTATGATTCCCTAATCTTTAAATGTATGTGAATATTTTTTTCACATTGTAGCAACATTGGTACTGACGGCACCGTGGGATGCATGGTTATTAGCTAGGTACCATCTTATGGCTGCCCCATCTTATATTATAATAAAAAAAGGCAGCATAGTTAATTTAGCATAGGAATCATACGAGGTGAGCTTCTTGCTAGCTTCAACAAACTTTTAAGGCAAAACATGGTTGGCTCTCAATCGTACTACTGCATGTAGTCTACCATAGTGGCATATCTTGTCTGACTCTTAAGTAAACTTCTGAAGCCTGCAGTCCATGTTCAAGCACCTACCTTGGTGGAAGGCTTATGCAAGGCCTTCTTGAGCTAGTCACAATGGTGAGGTTCTGTTGGTAGGGGCACTGGGCGGTTTGAGTGACTACGTGATGAAGATGAGCAGCTGACCGGGCGTCAGGGAATGCTCATTTTTGCAATAGCAGAGATCAGGAAGCTTGGTATAGTTGCTTCTCGCTTTTCACAATCACACACATGTATTTTTTTTTTTTGAGCGCTTGGCAACACCATATATTTTGAAAATAAATGTATAGGAATAAGGACAACATGGGATTTGGGATCCCACTTAGGTTCCTACTGTAAAACAAAAGCAGGAGTTACAGATGGAGCATTTGAATACAATGTCAGAGAAAGAAAAAAAAAAAAATCTGTTTGAAGTTTTGAACGTGTTTTGGCATTTGAACAATTTTTAGTTAACATATGAACATTTTTTTTGAACAGCATTTGAACATTTCGGCATTTATTTCGAGGGAAACATTTTAAATTTGTCACAAATCCACATCAATATGTTGTCATCATACATCTAGACCTTGTTCACCATACATTACATCCTTATACAATGCTAGGATGAGTTTATTCCGAAAATCTGGTCGGACCTCGATGACTCATCCGAAACCCCACCCCCACAAAAGAATCCTTCTTTCTCTGGCCCGTGCCTAAGCGACGAGGCGGGCGGCACAGTGGCGGTGCCGCCGAGGTTAGGGGTTCCCGCTCTTCCTCGGTTGCAGAATAGGGCCGCCTCGGCGATGGTCGCCGACACACAGCGGTGGTGGCGGGTTGACCGGGCGGTGAGCGAGGGCAAGAGAGGCGCCGCCGAGCGGGCCAGGCTAGACAAATGGTTGGCTATGGGTAGGTGGTGGGGGGCGAACGCCGGGCGAAATTTATGGGAGGGCGGGCTTGCTAGAGGTGGAGAATAAGACGGTGGCGGCGCAGGTCGCCGAGGCGGGTAGGCGGGCGGCGTGTCGTCGCGGCGCGGCCGCGTGAGGAAGAAGAGGCCTGGGGTTGCAAAGTGGAGCCGAGGCCCACGCCCGGTGGTCGGCAGGGTCCCCCAAAGGTGGTCGGACCCCAGCATGCCGTCGCCTATAAAATACTAGTATAATGTCCGTATAACGCCACGGCTTTATTTGAAAAAATGCACATGAAAACTACCATAGAGAAAACCAACCATTTGTTTATCCTGAATTTCTAATGCTACATACCACATTAAGTCCAAAGTTACTTCTAACAAATTTTAAGCACTTCGTTAGGATTAAATTAAATGAACATATTTATGTGGCTCCAAAAAAAAATTTAATTGATGCACATTCAGAAAGCATAGATGTAAAGAAGCCCAATGTACCATCAACAATTTTAACCATAACATCAGGCACAAGTAGGAAGAAAAAGTTCCGCCAGTTCACTCTTTATTCATCCTTAAACATAGAATCTAGATGTCGCCTTTCAATCTCCGGTGTAAACCCAATGAACCAGACATCATCTCACAATGCCAATTACAAATCACATGTTTAGAGTACAATTATGATCCTCATCATATTCAAGAAGTGGTTACAAGTCGCTCCATTGCAGCATGAACACATTAAGTCAAGGCAGATTGGGAGGATGAACACAATGAGATAGTCACAGGTAAATGTATTTGACAACATTCAAGCAAGCAAAGGAAGGCAGCCATACACCGTCTTTTTCTGTGCAACCTAGTTCCTTCCACTTCTGTATGTAGTTGACAGCATACACAAGGCTATATCAATCTAACAAAGGGAAGACCGACAATTTTACATTTAACTCAAGGGAAATTGATAGTATTTAAGATTTCTCATTTGTTTTAACATGGCTTGAAATCTGCAAGAACTACAAACCAGCCTTAGAATTATGCATTTGTGCAAACAGAAAAGGACAGGTAGCAAAAACTTACCAATCCACGACCTGCTGGATCTTGGGAACATTGACAGACACAATAGAGTCCATATGTCCAAGCGGAATGGCTGTTACTTCATATATCCCAAGTATAGTAATCCATATGACAAGTTTAGCTCCATAAATATATCTCAAGAACTCCAAAAGATTCCAAAAAAAATAATTGTATATAAAGAATACACAAAGAAGTTAAATAAATACATGCAAGATTTACAGTGAGGACTCGTTAGCAGTTGTCTCTTGCCCTCTTCTATCTTACCTACCTTCTGTAGTACCAAATGAATTAAACCTTCTGCAGTAGCAAATGAATTATACTTCCTTTACTTGACAATCCAGCAAACAACACTATTGTAGTGTGTTTTGACTGACTCAGGGAGTTATATATCTTGCCTCATCAATTGCCGATGCATCCACACTGCCTTTTCTTCTATAAAGGAGGTCTCCTATTGATGCATATTGAAATGGTTTGTCGACCTGACAAACTATTTGTGAAAGAGATATTTAATTATATAAAAAAGTGATTTAATTAGATCATTCGTGACCTGTAGGTGCTGGACAGACAGCGAGTAGAAGGAAGAAAAGAGGCCTGCAGGCGCCTGTCTCCGATGCTAGTGCTCTGATTGCTCAATGTTAATTTGTAATTTCAGCTTGAACTAGTTGCCCGTTTCTTCCTTCCTTTTCTTTTCTTCTCTTTTCTTCATTCAGATGGGCATGCCAGCTATCCTCATAATGAACTAGTTGGCACGGTCGCGAAACAAATTAGATTATTTGTATGATGTCCTAATTTTTATATGTATGTGAATAATTTTTTTACATTGTAGCAACATTGGTACTGACGGCACCGCGGGATGCATGGTTATTAGCCAGGTACCATCTTATGTTAGAATAAAAGAAAGGCATCATAGTTAATTTAGCCTACGAATCATACGAGGTGAGCTTCTTTGCTAGCTTCAACAAATTTTAAGGCAAAACATGGTTGGCTCTCAATCGTACTACTGCATGTAGTCTACCATAGTGGCATATCTTGTCTGACTCTTAAGTAAACTTCTGAAGCCTGCAGTCCATGTTCAAGCACCTACCTTGGTGGAAGGCTTATGCAAGGCCTTTTTGAGCTAGTCACAATGGTGAGTTTGTTGGTTGGGGCATGGGCGTTTGAGTGACTACGTGACTGACCGGGCGTCAGGGAATGCTCATTTTTGCAATAGCAGAGATCAGGAAGCTTGGTATAGTTGCTTCTCGCTTTTCACAATCACACATGTATTTTTTTTTTTTTTTTTGAAGATCAGGAGGAGCCAGAGGCTCCTACTGCAAAAGCATTAATAAAAACCAAGTGTCAAAAGAAATATTACAAAACGACCGAGAGCAAAAGAAAGACTAACAAACTAGGGGACAGAGAAAGAATCACACATTCATTTCATTTGCATTGAAGGACCACACCACAATGTGCTGTTTACTCCTATCCTATTTGTTCAGGTTAAGGCGTACGAGTAACAGACTTCTATGAATTTCTTGTCATTCCCCTGGGACACCTTAATTTGATCGTTTCGACAGGTACACACACCGGTGAGAATTGGTTCTATCTACTTTGGAGTCAACACATACATCTTGCAAGCATGGGTATCCACTGTCTCCTTCAGCTCTCCTTGAACCGGTGATGAAACCTCACCCTGCAACCAAAACAAAAAAGTCACACACGCAAAACAAGTTTGAGAATTCCTTGCAACAAAAAAGATATATGGCTATGGTAGAACTTGTCTATGATAAGAGAAAATGCAAGCTTATTACGGTCCACAGATCCTGAGCATCGACAATGGTGGATTCATTAAGACCAATGCTGCTCCAGCTGGCAGTAATGGATGCTTCATCAGACCCTCTGTTCCATAGAACAACTGCAACTTTCCCTCCACTTAATGGACCAGCCCATACCTAAGCACAAAGAAAGATCATAATGAAATATAAACCAAACAAATTTGCTACTCATGGCATTCTGCCTAGCTTGTTCTACTTACTTCTTGGTCTCCATCTTGTAGCACTTTGCGCCCTTGCACCCCAAGGGCATCTGAACAATTCACCAATCGTTGAAGCTCACTTTCGTATCATCTCATATTTATAATTGCAGAAATGAATGAATGGACACAGTTATTTCCATTACCTTGATTAACTGCGATAACGTTTTGGTTGCTGAGGATTTCCTTGGTATCATTGCTCATCGAGCGGATGTCACAGCCAATCAGAAGAGGCGCCTGCATCACGGCGGTTCAGCGCCATGGTCATGAAAATGAGCAGTTCTATTGTACCGATTGATGGTTACAGATGTCCTTACCTTCACTAGAGCCCATATGCTGAAATGGGAGCGGTACTCCTCTGTTGACATGCCCCCGTTTCCGACTTCCAGCATGTCTGGGTCTGAAAGCATAAATAAATTGCATCTCATTCTGCATTCAAGAAAAGGCATGCCCAAAGTCGGTAAGACTATATGATATGGACTAGGCTAAGTGGCTAACCATTCCATCCACCAGGCCGTGCATATAATGCCCATTGGTCATTAGCATCGGCAATGGCCGTCATGCTGAAACATTACAAAGAAAAAGATGCATCATCAGATATTGATATGGCTACCATCACGAGTAGTGAGTCGGGCACAGTATTAGCTTTTCTAGGTATAATGTACTCATGTTCACTGATCTAAAACAAAGGGTGTGTGTAATGTTCACCTTCCCCAGTTGTCCTGGATGTCACCGGTTGTTCTCCAACTGTTTCCTACACCACTTGCCCATTTTGCTGGGTCATTCACACCCCTACACAACAACATTTCAAAACCAAACAGCTGAATTCAAAATTCAAAAACAAAATTTGGTCATCTGTAAAAAAAGAAAAAGAGCAACAGTTACCATTCACAAAGGGAGAAGAAAATATTCCTCCCAGAATTCAGAAGGGCTTTGCTCATGTTGATATATCTGAATTTTGTGGCAAGCCAATTTCAGTTTCTCAAAATAGCACGATAAGGAGGAACTGTTAAAATCCAACACTAGTCGATGCTCACCTTGGCTGTGGGCTCAATCCCTGGTCGTTGCAGTTGTCATACTTCAAGTAGTCAACTCCCTTAGATCATTTTCATAAAAAAATAAAAAAAAATCAGTTGAAGCAAGAAAGAAAGGCTTTGAAGATTCAATTTTACAGGTTTAGAACATTTCAATCTAGATGGCACAAAATGTACCCAAGACGCGAAGGTTTTTGCATCTTGCTCTTCATATCCGAGGGAACCAGGCATCTGATTACTGCAAGTTCGTGACCTAAAAGGAGAAAGCATGTGTGATTTGAGAGGGAAACCAAAACACTAAGCACGGGAATCCATTGAACTGAAGTGTACAATTTTTTTCATTGTGTTCCTATCTCTGCCAGCTAATTTTATCTGTCCTTCAGCTTTGTAGCTCTTAATTATATTTATGCGTACCCTGCATCACCGTAGACTCCGAGCTTGAGCCCTTTCCCGTGCACGTAGTCTGCCAGAACCTTTATTCCTGATGGGAATGTTGATGGATTTGCGACAAGATTACCCTGGAAAGTAACAAAGCTGTTCAGTTTACCAATGGTGCAGAGTCTAACCATTTTAGCAATGTCATGTTGATCCTTCCAGTTTTACTTTGGTAAGCAACATAGTTGAACTCTTATGTTCTCTTTATTCAAGGAGTGCTAAAGAAGTTAGGTTATTTCAGATCTAGGGTTTTTTTTTGGCGAAGTGACAGCCAAAGAAGGAAGTATTGCCATGCCAAGTGGAGTATACTTTGTCAACCTAAGGAACAAGGGAGGTTAGTCATGATCTGGAGCTGAAGAACACTGCACTCCTAAGCAAATGGTTGTTTAATAAGTTGCTAACAACTGATGGGATTTGGCAAGAAATAATCAGAAACAAGTACTTGGGCTCCAAACCGCTATCCCAAGTCTATTGGAAAAGTGGGGATTCACCTTTTCGGGTAAGTCTCATGAAGAATGAGACAATTTTTTTTTTTTTTTTTTTTTTTTGAAGAAACTGGAGGGGCCGAGGCCCCTACAGGAATTTATTTAATAAAAAGGACAGAAAGTTACAAGGGACAAAACGAAGAGTTCAAGAGACAAAAGAAAAAAACAAAGAAAACAAGGAAAAGAATGCAAGTAATAATGCTTTGGCTCCATTGATGAAACTGGTGTAATTTGCTTGCTTTGACTCTGTACTTTAATAAGAGCAACTCTTTCTCAAAGGTTCTTTGACATATCATCAGAGTAGGCTGAACTCCATGAAAAATTAGACCATTTCTTGCCATCCAAATTGACCAACACATAAGGATGATGGCATCCATGAAAAACTGAGATCTGAACTGCACCTTAAGTTGAGAGCCAAGATCGGGAAAGGGGACTCCATCAGGTAGTTGAATACCTAGCCAGTCCCAACACATTGCTGAAAAAGGACATTCGATGAACAGATGATCCACTATCTCTTCATGGAGACTGTTGCAGAAGACACAATGAAAATTATCAAGCTGCATATTTTTTTCCTCCTCAAGATGTTCTTGGTAAGCTACTTTTTACGGCCAAAAGAAGACGTGTTTTGGCTGCAGTTGGATTTCCAAATCCAAGAGTATAAGGGGTGAGCAATCAAATCAGTTTTTGTAGGCTTTGGAGGCTGAATAAATACCAAAACCCCAGCTATAAGTCCAAACATCCTTATTTTTAGAGTCCCCGAGAAAGCGGCAAGTTCTCAACATTCTGAAATCGATTGAAAGCCACTTGAGTGGGAGCCGGAAGAGGTCTTCAAAGGCTTCAGAGGCCAAAGTTTTTTGTGGGTGGCTGATTTATTCATAGCAAACGAATATAACTCAGAATTTGCAGTTGCAAGGACATGATCGCTCCAACTGTCATGTCAGAACAGAATAGTGTCTCCACAATTACCAGTAGGCTTGGCAAGGGTCTTATACTCGGCTTTAAAATGTCCCTCCACCAAAAGGAACCCTTTCTGACATGATTGGGCAACTTGCCATTGCTATAATGCTTCTCCCAAATCAAATTGACCCAGGGAATGTCCTCTCTGTTGAAGAATTTATGCAGATTTTTCATAAGCAAAGCTTTGTTTTGTTTCTCAATATCAATGATTCCCAATCCACCATCTGCTTTAGGCAAGTTGTTCATCTTCCAAGCAGCCTTAGGGGGCATTTGCATTGGCCTCAGCACCCCCTCCATAAACAATATTTTCTCTCGTTTATCAACCTCCTTGATAATACCTTTGGGTAAAAACAATAGAGCACATAAAAAAAGTGGGGAGGGCTGTGAAGACAGCATTGGTCATTTCTAATCTGCCAGCTTGATTCAGGAGGGAGGAGATTCCTCCTAGTCTCTTTTCACATTTGGATACCAGAGGCCTAAAATCCAGGCTCCTGGGCCTATCAATGGAGAGTGGGAGACCCGGGTATGTGAAGGGGAGACTACCTTTAGAACACCAAAGGTACCCGGCCAGCCGGCCAGATTCAACTTTTCCTCCGAGACATTAACGAGGGATCATCATTGATTTGTTAAAGTTTACTTTTTAGTCCAGTGGCCATGGAGAAACTGTTAAGCAAAGATTTCAAAAAGAACAGTCGTCTAGCTTCACCTTCAACAACAATGAGGGTATCATCAGCATATTGGACCACAGGGGAAATCGGTTGAACATTCAAGTGGAATTGGTAGCCTCAAGAGTCCCATGTCCTTTGCTTTGTTGATCATGGATTGGAGAAAATCTGCAAGAATGACAAAGAGCAAGGGAGAGAGAGGGTCTCCTTGCCTAACACCTCTTCTGCAATGAATGGTTTTTCACCTGGGGCTCCATTAAGAAGAATTGCTGAAGTTCTAGAAGAGAAAATTGACTGCATCCAATCTAACCATTTCTGCCCAAAGCCTTTGGCTCTCATGATGTCTATCATAGCTTGATGTTCAATTGTGTCAAAGGCTTTCTCAAAGTCAAGCTTGATCACAATAATCTCTTTCTTTGAATGATGACAGATGTGAAGAAGCCCAACCTGCATAGTCTGAATAGTTCTCTTCTTGATGAAGCCATATTGATTTTTGTGAATCAGCTTGGTGATGTAAGGCTGCAACCTGTTGGCAAGGATTTTAGTCACCAGTTTGACAGAACAGTTTAGCAGGGAAATTGGCCTGAAATCATTCACTCTCCTTGCTCCATCCACCTTTGGGATCAGGGTAATGTAAGAGGTGTTTATACTTCTGAGACGCACTGAATTATTGTAAAAGTCATGATAGACCTGAACAAACTCATCTTTGATGACAGGCCAACATTTTTTGAGAAATTCATTACTGAACCCATCAGGACCAGGAGACTTGTCATTTGGGAGGGCTTTGACAATCTTATTAATTTCGTGCGTAGAGAAGGGGACCTCAAGGACATCCAGTTGTCAATGCTTATCAAAACCAAAGCCAACAAAGTCAGAGACCCCCAATCTTATTTTGTATTCATCCCAAAGGATGGCCTCTTTTTCAGCATGACTGGATGCAATAGAACCATCTCCAGCTTCTAATTCTCTCACGATCGGTTTAGCCCTATGCCTGATAGTAGCATTTGCATGGAAGAATTTGGTGCGAGCATCACCAAATTTGACCTAGTTAATGGCTCCTCTCGCTTCCAAAGTATTTTTCGCCGCCGCTCAAGCGCATGAAGGTGTGAGGTCGACAACCTTTTAAAGTTCCATTCTTCAATACTCAAATCTCTGTATTCTCCTATCACCTCCGGAAAAGAAGAACACTTACGGACATGGAGATGCAAAATTAGTTGATCCCGGATCCATGCCACTCTTTCAGCCTGCTCCTCAGGTTTTTTAACTTTGAAGTTAAGGCTTTAGCACTATCGAAAGTGATGTGAGGGGGCAACCCAACAATCGAGACACAATCTCAATGAATTGGGTTCTAATAATTTTCAAATCGAAGATTACGGCTCTTTGGGATGGATGTAGAGATATTCACCACACATGGAGTGTGATCGGAGGGGGACATATCCATGGCCTTGGCGAGAGGTGTTGGGGTATGACATCCACCGGCATTAGTGAAGACCCAAATCAATTTTTTTTAGCAGGGGAGAAGGCATCTGCATGTTGGACCAAGTATATTTTCTTCCCTCAAGCAATCTCATGAAGCCCCAAAGAGTTAATAGCATCATTAAACATCGGCATTTCATTGGGATTGCCACCAGGTTTGTTTGTCTTCTATTTTTCCGATTAGGTTGAAGTCACCCAAATGCCAGAAATCAATATTATCGCATATGAATTCCTTTGAGCCGGTTCACAAAGGAGACCTTGGCGTAAGGAAGACGGGGGGCCATAAACACATGTGAGAACCCGGGAGGCATTGTTGTGGGCTGAGCTAAATTCCATGGAAATACAAAGAGAGTTAGAAAAAATTCTTTCTCCTTTCTAAAAAGACACTTTTCTAGACAATCAAAATACCCCGGAGGCTCAATCGAAGGAAGAAACTCAAAGGAATCAAAATCAAAGGGGCAAATAGATCATAAACTGCAAAAGAACTCCTTTTTTGTCTCCCCGCAAAACATATAATGTCACATCCGGAAAAGTGATTTTGTTTTTCACATCGAGGCCACTTCGAGGTGGCATTGATTCCTCTGACATTCCAGGTCAGAACTTTCCAACATCTAGTAGCATTGTTGTTCATTGATACACAGCAAAAGAGAGCTAGACTAGAACACAGCACAGCAGCGTCACCAACAAAAGGAGGACTAGTCAGCAACTACAGCTAGAAGCTAGAACTTATTTTCTGCCTCAGCTTCATCCTCTCCTTCAGCATCTTCAGGGCTTTGATCCTGATCCTGACCTTCCTTCACTTGCCTCTCCTCCTCCTGGGTGCTTGGAGGTCGGCCTGAAGTCTTCCTCTTTTTCCCAACCGGGGGTTTCTTGACAGTCATCCTCAGCTCTTCAGCCTCTAGCATTTCTACAGTCATGCCACACTGCACACCCAGTTTCTTAATTAGACTAGGGGAGAGGGTGGGGGGACAGATAGAACACTTCTTGACAGGGCAGCTAGAAGGTTTAGAGCCAGAACTAATGGATGAGAGTCCGGCACTCCTTCTTACCTCGAGAGACACACACATGGGGGCACGTTTCCTTGTCTTAGGCCTCCTTCCAGCCATGGGTGTTTTGGCTCCTGACACAAGAACATCTGCACTCATTTCAGCCAAATGACAATCCTTGATTAAGGTGTGATCAGTTGTATCAAGAATAGCCTTATCCTTGCTAGGATCAGAATTCTTACCCACTTCAGATTCAGATTCAGCATCTTCAACAACAGCACATACAATACCCCCTAAATTATCTGTTCTCAGGCCAAGAGGGGTAGTAGTATCAGATATTTCAGCAGCCAAATTATCATTGTGATTAGACAACTTCGGTGATGACAACGTAAGATGAGTTTGTGTTGAAAGCAAGAACTAGAGGTGACATCTTACCAAATAGGGGCGGTTTTTGGGAGGGAGAAATCAACAACCCCTTTTCCATTGTCGAGGCGGTGACTCCTTGGCCCATTCAAATTTTTCTGGAACCATAAGCATAAAGGTAAAGAAATTGGCCCAGTCTGCAGGGATACTGACTTGTGGGTACCTGGGCATACCTGGGCTGAAAAAAGAGGCCCACAACCTTGTAGCCTCGGCGATTCTCTCCTTTGCGATCCGCGTAACCATCGCCGACGAGCCATCCCTATGTTGAGAACTTGGTTACCACCGATGACAGGATCCTCATTGTTTTGTTCATTCTCAACATGAGCAAAGAAATTGTCAATGATTTCATCCAATTCTTCATTAGCAGCCAGAAGCTCATCAGGATCAATCTCATCAACTAAGACATTGACAAGGTTGTTTGGCGGCATGGGGACATTCATGGCGGCACGCGGCAAGGTGAAGGAGTGCCTGTTCCTCTAGAAGCATCTGAGGTAAACCATTAGCAATGACCTCTTCAACAACATTGTTCTCTGCCAGAATGTCATTTATTTCCAAGAAATCACCCTGAAGGGGTCGGTTTTGGATGACCTCCATTGGGTTATCATCTCCCCACTGTCCTGGAGCATTGAGGTCAATCTCCATCATTTGAACGAGATCCCGCCAATGACTTGGTTGATCATCTTTTTGTTTGTGGCGGAGGGCCCAACCCTCGTTCTCAGCTTGTTGCACCTGAACATTCTGAATCTGATCCCATCCTTCATTCTCGCTTCTTTGCACGTGGTCACCCCCACATTTTTGGTTGTTATCTTGCTCATCTTCTTCGCTACCCAATCTAATCCCAAAGACAGGGGGGCCGCTGTCCAAGACCAAAAAAAGCAAAAGGAGCACCTTCCACAAAAGGAGCAGCAGGAACCGGATCTTCTTCAGGTGGCACCCCACCTAGAAAGTTATGGTGCAGGATCTCACACTTTCCCCATTGAATCCAGGTGAGTCAGTAAACACAATGAAGTGAGTAATCGACATGATATCTGTCACCCGAGCTCGGATTATCACTCTAGTCAGTCTTCTTTCAGCATGCCAAAACAGATGTTTGCCAAACGAGCCAATGGCATCTTGGAAGAACTGCTCCTCCTGATAGTCAACTGGAAAGTTGAGCATCATTATCCAAAGCACTCATGATTGAACTTTTCTCCAGTTTCGGCCTTGATTGTGCCTTGAGAAAGTGAGGAAGACGTTATCAAAAGGAATCGGACCTTCCTGTATCAGCAGATCTCTCTCGAATGCTCGCTCGAACCTCACATAGGCCCCCACCAAGACTGCATGGCTCGGTGTATTGAATCAAAATCCCATGGCCATCAAAGAACTCACGCAAAGACTTCATCAACCACAAAGAAAAATCCAACTCATTCCGATTGATGCAAACAATGGCAAGATCATCGTTTGAAGCTAAAGGCTCATCGCTTGGCTCGGACTTTCTAGAAGCAGCAGCACGTACCATCGTTGGCCGATTGACAATGTCCTCCCAAACCATCGTCTGAGGCACAAAAAGGTCTTGGATCAACCCTCTGGAACGCCATTGCCAACTCGCGGGGCTTCGGCGATCTCCCTGCGGAAGATTGCAATCAGATATTTTTTGGGAGCGCACGGAGTGCACGAGTTTGGGGGTGGGAGCGGGAATAAGCACCGGTGAGTCGGTTCCACATTAATATCCGACACCAACCCGTCCGCTTCGGCCCGTTTGGGTTTATAAACCGAAGGGTTCTCCTATCCATTTCCCCAAACGAATTGAATCTTGGCGGCTGCGACGGGCCCGAGGCAGCAGGGGATTTGAACCAATTGACAGCGTGGTTAAACGCCGTTTTCTCATTAACAACGTGTCCCCCTACATGCGGCGGCAACATGCCCCGAGAGACAACAGATTTTGCACCTGATTGGCCATCTGATTGGCTCTTGCATGTCCAGAGGAGTCTCGGCCCACCCTAGGGCCGCCGGCCTCAACAGGGATCTCCGATCGAAAAGAAGAAGTAGGCAACACCAATCCATCCGGGGCCAAACTAATCTGTGGATGAGATACGACCACCCGTGTTAACCAGGGCGAATTCTCCAATGCTGTCTACCGGAGGAATGGAGTTGGCTCCAGAGAGAGGAGGCTGACGAACGATCTCAGCAAATGAAGGCTTACTGTGAGCAACCGTCCAGGACTTATGCTCCTCATTCAGAAATCTATCATATTCGATATGCCAGTTTGGGCCACCGCCACCCCATAGGTGGAAGAAGACTTTGAGCAGTATTCTCAAAAGAAAACAAACGAATGATGAGGAGACCAAGCGCCTTAGAAGCAACAAAGAACTTAAACATGCGATCAGTTGCAAAACTTTGAAGCATAAAGCATTGCCACCGATGGTCGCTGGATCGGATGGCCGACATTTGAAAACAGAGAGCTTGAATTTACACGGCACCACCAAAGCAAAGGAGTCGGCAAGGAGGAAGACACGGGGGGCCCTCATTTTGAAACCGCGAATCCGGGGAGAGGCCTGAAGCGTCATGGCAAGGGAAGGGAGAGGGAGGAAGTCTTACAAACAATGACACGGGGAGAATCACCAGTCATCATCTCCACCATCGATGAAGTATGGAGGAGATCACCGCACCGAAGTCGGAGGTGGAGCCATCGGGGTCGACGGGGCCGGAGGCCGCCGCCCGCGGCGGAGGCGGAGGAGCTCAGAATCGCCAAGGACCAAGCACCGCGAAACCCGAAACCCAATCATTCCATTCAAGAATCCCTCTCAAGAATGAGACAATTAAACACCTTTTCTTCGGATGCTGATTTACACGGGTAATTTGGGGTTGCATACAAGTTGCGTTGAATCTCTCCCAGCCTCATAGTATTCCTCATCTCTTTGGGAGTTGGCTTTGAGGGTTTGAGAAGGACCTCAAACCTCTAATTATATATGTTGGGTGTAACTACTTATTGGTCGATTTGGTTATGCAAGAATGATTTAGTTTTTGAGAAAAAAACTTGTTTACTCTCCTGTGCAAGTATTTTTTTCGGTAATCCATTGGTTACACACATGGGTTCTCCTCAAAAACCTTTACACAGGCTTTGGTGTGGAAGGCATCACAACAATCGATGCAAGTGGCTACGACGCTTACATGGGTGATGATTTAGTCTTAGAATTGATGGCCATTAGAGTGTCGGGCTTCTACTCTTTGGCTTTGTGTTTAGGCAGAAGCCGGAAGTGAATTTCACTCTAATTGTATCCCATCAATGTAATAACAGTGAATTAACAAAATCCTTCCTTTATAAAAAAAAACTCTGCGTTAATGCAGTGCACACCTGGGAGTCCCTATCATATGCTGCCCAACAATCATCTGCAGTGTCAAAACACAAATGCAAAATTCTCAGATTTCTTTTTCAACAGAAACTAAGAAACAGATAAACGAAAAGAGAACAAGATAACGAATCTCAAGTGACTACCTATGTTTATATAGTCATAACCAAGCTTTGCGAGGCCAGTATCCACCATCGCATCAGCTGCACATACATATCATGATTTAGCAGGATTTTTGACACAATCGCAACTGATTCAACGCTGGAGGAGTGTAGCCATACCGATTTGTCGAATTATGTCTTCGTTTATATTGCAGGCGAAGAAATTCCAACTGTTCCACCTGAATTTGCCATATTTAGTTAAGATACGAGCTGGTTCAAAATATAACAGATAAAAAAAAAATTCCAGCACTTCTATGTTCACAGTGGTGTTTTTGAGGTCTAACTGGTGTCTACCGTGGTGTCATGCACTTGGACCTGAAAGGCCTGAAATGAGTAGTGTATTTTTTTGTGCTGAATGCTGACAGAACTCAGTTTGAGAATGCCTATTCCAACCAATGCAGGCCATCTTTCTAACACGATTTAACAAGTAAACAAGGGCGAAAGAGAGATTTATAATTATAAGGAAAAAAAGATGTGTGCATCTTACATGTTTTTCAACACCACAACAATGCAAATTGAAAGAAACAGACCCTTGATCTTTGAAAGTATCAGAGTGAAAAGGAACAGAGAGGGAACCAGGAAATATAATCCAGATATTTCATAGAAAGAACTTGTCACCAAAAGGACACATGCATCTTGAGAAGGAAAACCCTGAAAGATGACACCATATACAACTTATAAGGCTAAAATATGAGTTACCCCATCTGTGGAGTCCTTCCAAGACCATTCTCCAGGGTACCTCTCCTCGCCACTGCCACCGGCGACCTTTCCGGCCGGATCGCCACCACCGATGTCGACAGCAAGATGAGGACGAGAGCACTGACACAGAGGAGTGCTTTCTCTTCCATGACAAAGAGGTGGGCAGGTAGGGTAGCTGCTGCAAGAGTGATGAGTGATATATATATAGCAATCGGCCAGCATGAGGACAACACTTCGTCACGAGCGAGGTTGTCATGGTTGTTTGCCGTCTAAACTAAGTTCTTGCTATTAACATTTTTCTTGTAGCTAATAATAAGGGGTTGATGAGTTCAACGGCTGTTAGTAAGTGTAACTTTTTCTTTGGCATTGATTATAGCTGTTACAATTGCTTGAGCTGTAGTCATAAAAATCCCATTCATCAATCATCTTGGCCATTCATTTTCCTAGTGGCAAAAATATAAATACGACCTCGATATACTCCCGAGCTAAGCATTGCATCGATATATTCTATACGCTTGTGGAATTATCCGATAGAACATAAGAACTATCAATAAGCGTTCTAGCGTTGTTGCCAAGGAAAGCAATTGGTTTAAGATATTGATCAATATATTTTTGATTAAAGTATAATACAATTGACCGTTCTTTAGCAGGCTTATCTGTGTATGACTGGTTTCAATTGCCTAGAAACTTCCAAGAAGATCCGGAGGCTATCTTGAGAAGGGTTCAATCTCGTCTCGTCCTCCTCAACAAACCATGACAACCCATCCAGCCTTTGTGTGAAGCTTACCACCATCCAATGCTGTCATGGCTAATAAGACTATTCGCGAGTTATCGTCTGCCTCTGCTGCTAACGTGTCCACAAGTCAATGGAGATGCAGACTTCAAACTTAAGCTGAGACTGGTCACCATGGTACAAGCTGGGGCCCCTTTTGTGGAAAAGCTCGTGAGGATGCCAATGCACACCTCCAACATTTTCTGAAGATATGCAAGAGAGTAACTCAAAAGGCCATATGGCTCCGCCTCTTTCCATTCTCCTTGCTTGGGAAGATGAAACAATGGTTCTACTCCAACCATGAGAAGCTGTGAAAACTTGGGAAAAGTGTTCAATCTGCAATAAGATTTGTAATATCCTCTTTAAGATCAACAAATTTTTTCTTGTATGTTATTTACTACCGCAACCCTATTGTTTGCCGAATGTCTACAACTTTGTCAAGTGTAATCTACTGGCCACTCGGCAAAAAAAAAACATATTTGCCGAGTGCTGCCCTAAGAACATTCGCAAAGGAAAAAAAAAACAATCGGCAAATTTTTAGTTTGCCGAGTGCCGAGCACAAAACACTTGGCAAACAATGACCTTTGCCGAGTGAGTACCGAGCAAAAAACACTCAGCAAACAACGGACACTCGGCAAACGCGCGCCGTTCGTTAGCCGAAATCATTCAATAATGATTTGTTGGCTTAATCTTCAATCCAAAGAGCAATCCTCTTTAATCCTCTCCAATCTCCTCGCATTGGTGCTGACCGAACAAGCCCTAAGCAAATATTCTACATTCACTACTTTGCTCAGCAGAGGATAAGCTAGTGCCCTCCAGACTCCAGTAGAAATGGAAGCACCTGCGCGCATGAAACATCTGGAATGCCATAATACTAGTAATATAAGCGCTAAACGTCAAACCGGGATCCATGGTTGGTCTAGGTTGTTGGCCGACTACCAAGTTCACTGACTCGGATTATTTCTTATTTTGAAATGCTTGTTAGTTATGTAAACAATATCCGTTGCAATTAATAATAATAACAATAATGTTGGTGAAGCAGTCAAACATTATACTATGAATCATATGATATACCACATATAATGGTGCAGTGGTGAATCGTCATTCATCACATCGCGCACTTGATTGCACTGGATAGGGTGATGTGTACCACCATATTTTAGGTGACAGAAGATCGAGTATATTACACTAGATCGATATAGATATGATGTTGCTCCAGCTCACAAGGTCACACGCACTAGCTAGCTATCTAGTAAACCGCTCACACATACGGTACGTGTTTAGCTTGCATTTTGCTCACACACCAGTACAGTGAAGCTAGTTAAGCAGCTTTGCAGCTCGACACGATATATATGATGATTACACACTGCTGGTTCAAGTAGTGCAACGACCCACGCGACAAGATAGATGAGCTGCAACCTGCAAGTCGATCGATCAAGACACCACGTTCAGGCGGACGACGACGTCTAGCTGGGATATCATAAATTAAAATACATGCTCACACACAGCTAGCTAGCTCCGATCCACTAACAGACTGCAGCATCACCTCCACTCCCCTAACCATCCACATACTTCTGTCGACTCCACTTAGCATCTACGTTAGCACACATACCTGTTTTTTTTCCTCGAACACGACTTCACTTGTCTTTTTCATTAAGAAGAAGAAATGGGAGACCGGCGGAAACAACACAACTCAACCATAGAGAGAGTGACCACAAACATAAATAACAACACAGAATAGCAAGAAAAGAGAGGAGCTCTGCACCAAGCCACACAACGCAACCTCACGAGTCGATGAAAGGAAGAGGAGGGATTTATCAGCATGTTGAGGATAAGAATCATCATATCTAGGTTGATCGTCAATGGGGCTTACCTCTACAGATGTAGTTGCAGTAGTTGTAGCATCACCATCTTAGGAACCTTGCACTTGACTACAATTGATTTGAGTACCTTCCCCTAACAAGATGACTTCCTTCTCATGACTAGGAGATCTTAGGATGGAGCAAGTATGGATAGCACGTGACATGATGACGAGAAGAGCACATAGAGAGGGTGATGAAGATGGTGTTGACCAAAGTCAAGGTCAGGGCTGGACCAAGTCAATACGGGGCATCATGAGCCCTTGGTGGACCATTGGGTTGAGTACGTAGGGGACACATGTCCACACATCTAAGGGCTTGTGTACCGACTATGCCCTAGGATAGTTTGGTGGTTTTGGCCTCAAAAAGCACATACAAGGTAGTTTTGAGTTTAGGCCTCAAAACTGAGGGAGAATCTTAGGGTGGCATGTGCCATTATCGGAGAGCTTGTGTCGAGGTGTGACTTTATGAAGCACCCCTGGTAATGCTTTGGAAACCATCTATACCATTTTGCTCCTGATGGTCGGGTGGTTCATGTATAAATGTAGGGGCACTCACAGAATGTGTAATAGTCCTATAAATAAGAGAAGTTGATGCTCCGCATGACACTCCGCTCATGTGCTAGGGTTAGCCAAGGGCTAAAGTGCTAAGCAAGATATAGGCTAGAGAAAGACGGGCATCTCTTGTCTCCTCCTAAATTCCTAATTTTGTTCTTTTTTGTGAAATTTTGTCACTTTTCTTTTGTGATTTTTTGGATCTATGTGTGGTATGATTTACTAAGTTATTTTGATTGGTTTAAGGGTCCTTCAAACTTGGCGAAAACATGGCTTGAAGCTCAGCTCTCATCGCTTTAGTTCCTCCCTCCAAAAATGCTCATTCCTAGTTTCGTTTGATGAATTTCTTGAAGATCTTTGTGCCACAGTTTTTATGATGTTCTTGTTTTATGTTTAGGTGCTATGAGGCATTTGAAACATACATAGACACCTCCCTCAATAGATATTTTCTAAAAGCACCTAAAAAATATCATTTTGGCGATTCTTTCAAAATCAGAGAGTGATTTCAAAATTCCTAACCACACTTTGATCTTTTCTATAAGCTCATTTGAATTGATTTCGGATTTTTCTTAGAGTGAATCTGATTCAAAATAGAAAAAACGGCTCAAATTGGTTTCCAAAACCAGCTAAGCCAAACTTTGGGACTTGCTACAATTGATTTGATTTTTTTACTGAGACATTCTCTATGATGTTATAAACCTGTCCACAAATTTCACTAATTTTAGAGGTCATTTGATTCAATTTCAACATTTTTCTTTCGAGTGTTGAAGGATTCATATGCAAAATAAAGTCTAAACCGGTTTTTTTGGACAAGTTCAAATTCTCTATTTTTTTGAACTTCAATTGCTTTTGCATCTTTCTAGCCTAGTTTCTAGGGTG
The DNA here is from genome assembly GCA_015847255.1 of Hyparrhenia diplandra. NCBI lineage: Eukaryota > Viridiplantae > Streptophyta > Magnoliopsida > Poales > Poaceae > Hyparrhenia > Hyparrhenia diplandra. The sequence continues at coordinate 149,809 of JADLZK010010655.1, read as the reverse complement.
CTATGAGGTCTAGCTATCGGGGGTATTATTGCTAGTGATGCTAGACTTTTGTTGGTTGTCTTGGGATATAGTCCGCTTTTCATTCCTGAAAAGAGAAAAAATTCAGGCTTTCATTCACCTTTCTCTGGTTCCTGTTCTCCAGAACCTTTGGTTATTGATTTTTATAAGTTTAACAAGTACATGCAACTGTGAGAATAACCCCAGTCTACTTTGGGGTCAACACATACATTTTGCAAGCATGGGTTTCTACTGTCGCCTTCAGTTCGCCTTGCACAGAAGATGTAACCTCATCCTAAAAAAACATAATAAAACCAGACACAGATAATAAAGATGAGAAGAATCACAGTTTATTTGCAACTACGAGAAAATATATATGGTATAGTAGGACTTGCCTATGATCAAGGGGAAACAAAAAAAGGAATATGCATGCTTACTGTCCACAAATCATGAGCGTTGACGACAGCAGAAGTGCTAAGACCAATGCTGCTCCAGCTGGCAGTGATGGATGCTTGAGTAGGCCCTCTATTCCACAGAACAATTGCAACTCTCCCTCCACTTAATGGACCAGCCCAGACCTAATGAGAAGATCTTGGTTTAGAAACTACTCAAAGCATTGTGCCAAGCTAAGCATAGATTTTGATTTTCCAGTACTTACTTCTAGGTCTCCATTTTTTTGTACTTTGTGCCCTTGCACCCCAAGCTCATCTGCCCATGAATCATTTTATATGTTTTACCCAGTCATCATCTCGAATTGTTAGTTTGGAAAGATGGAGGAATGGTCACTGTATTTTTATTTACCTTGATTGACTGCAATGACATTTTGATTGCTGAGGATATCCTTGGTATCCTTGCTCATAGAGCGGATGTCGCAGCCAGTCAAGAGAGGTGCCTGCATCATCAAGTCAGCTCCTTGCTAGCTAAATGCAGATGAAGAAAATTTTCACAATGTTGTTGAATGATTCCTATTACCTTGGCTAGAGCCCATATGCTGAAATGGGAGCGGTATTCCTCCGTTGTCATTCCCCCGTTGCCAACTTCCAGCATGTCTGGGTCTGAATGAAAACAGTATGTAATAGCAGGACGTCCAGCAATTAAGAGAAACCATACACATCCAAATTTTTTGCAGGCCTCAGGGACTAACCATTCCATCCACCAGGCCCAGCATATGATGCCCAATAGTCATTACTATCGGCATTGCTTGTCATGCTGAAACATTGCAGCAAAACAAGATTCATGCATCAGCAAAACAAGTACGCTCTTCCTTTATTTTAATGAAAATGTGTCACTAATGGGACCTCCCCTACAGTCTTTTGCGATAAAAAAAGGAAACAATGTCCTGTAGGGTTCGACGGCTTGTTCAGGTTGCCAAGTGTTAAATTTAGCTTGCATACATGCACATCAGTTGCTCACCTTCCCCAATTGTCCTTGATGTCACCAGCTGTTCTCCAACTGTTTCCTAAACCGCTTGCCCATGTTGCTGGGTTACCTACACCCCTGCATAACGAAGTTGAAAGAAAAAACTGAATTCACAGTTCAAAACACGAAATTCGACCATGGTTAAAAAATCAACTGTTACCATTCACAGATGGAGAAGAAAATATTCCTCCCAGAATTCAGAAGCGCCCTGCTCATGGTGCTATATCTGGATTTTGTCGCATGGCAGGTTTCAGTCTCTGGAAATAGCGTGAAAAGATTTGAAATCTAGTTACTATATGAGCACCTTGGTTGTGGGCTCAATCCCTGGTAGTTGCAGTTGTCATACTTCAAGTAGTCAATTCCCTACGAATTTTACCAAAAAAAAAAAAAAAAAAGTACAGGAAAAAATCAATGTGAAACCAGAAATTAAGAAAGGCATAATTATTGTCACACGTCTAAAAGTTATAATACAAAAGACAAAAAGTTACCCAAGATGCGAAAGTTTTTGCATCTAGCTCCTCATGTCCAAGTGAGCCCGGCATCTGTTGGCTGCAAGTTTGAGAACTGAAAGGAGAACAGTTGGTGTGATTTGAGTATTTGACTGAAAACAACAGCCTAAACATAATCCATTTAATTTTCATTGAATTGCTGCTTCTGCCATCCACATTTTCAAACTTTTGTGTGTGTTGAGGAGTTGGGGGGGGGGGGATTGCGGTGTTTCTTTAGTCAACTGTGCATACCCTGCATCACTATAGATTCCGAGCTTGAGCCCTTTTCCATGCACATAGTCCGAAAGGGCCTTCATCCCAGATGGGAATGCTGATGGCTTTGGTACTAGATTACCCTGTATAAAAGGGAAAAAATATATCAGTTTTGCTGATTGAGCACTCTATTCCTTTCATCACTGTTCCCATTAACCTTGCCAAGAATCAGAAAATGGTTTCTCTCTCTCTCTCTCTTCAACATGTACAATTAATTCTATATAAATGCACACCTGGGAGTCCCTGCTATAGGCTGCCCAACAATCATCTGCAGTATCAAAAATATTCAGATCCCGTTTGATATTCTCAACTGAAGAATGCAGGAGGAAAGGACAGAGCAACAAATCTTAACAAATACCTATGTTAATATACTCATAACCAAGCTTTGCAAGGCCGGTATCTACCATCGCATCAGCTGCACAAACAAGTAAATATTTGCTTTTCAATTTGCTGGATTTTGTGGCGCAACTGGAACTGATTGTGAAAGTGCAGTATAGCCTTACCAATTTGTCGAATTGTCTGCTCGTTTATGTTGCAGGCGAAGTGATTCCAACTATTCCACCTGAAATTATGGTACAGTCAGTCAAGAGATGAACACCATAAATTTTGCAACTACACTACCAAAGAAATAGGCTTTTTTTTTTGAGAAAGTACCAAAGAAATAGGCTTGGTCACATGCAATTCCATTGGGAAAGTGGGAAAACAGGAAATGAATAGTACTTCGATCCAAATTATGTCATTTTCTATATGGATGATAAGGAATATAACGTTCCAGCTCCAACGCTCACAAATTATTCTCCCTGTGATGATATGCATAATATAAAACTATACATACAGATAGGAAAAACAAATCCTTGTATAATTCAGGAGCAAGATAATCTATTACCCCATTTGTGGTGTTCGGCCAAGACCATTCTGCAGGGTTGGTCTCCCGGCCGCCGCCACCCGTGCCGTCGGCCACTGTGATGATAGCAGAAGGAAGAAGAAAGCACATAAGAGCGCCTTGGCTCCCATGACAAACTAAGGAGGTGTGCGTATGCAAGTGCATTTCAGATCGATACGTCTACCTCTCTCTATATATACAGGAACGGGCTAGCAACAAGAAAAGAGTATTTTCACGCAGAATTGTTTAGAGTATCATTTCTGATCTTGCTGTGTTAAAATAATATTTTCTGTTCTTGCTATAGCTATAACATTAATTAATATTTTTGGCAGTCCCTCAACATCATTAATTATATAATTAACTTTTTCCACGTTGGCGACAGCTGTGTCATATGTAAAGTTTCTTTTCATATTTTGTACGTATTGTTGATGCTAGAATGAGGAAGTATGAAATGACACTAATTAACATAACATATTACCAATAGAGGCTAGGAAAAAGAACGCCTCATTTTTCTGTGCGCGGATATGAACTCATGAATCTTGAGAGAGGTCGAATTTTAGGTACACTTCATTTTCGTACTTCAAGGAAGATAAATGCATGGCGCAAGAACGCGAGATTTGAAATCTCATGATTGCAGGCATTTGCACAGGAGATAATTGTAGGATGCATTTGCATGCATATGTACTCCCTCTGTATTCATAAAAAAAAAAATCATTTAGGACAACATTTAGTATATCAAGGAGTGATTGATTAGGGTGTATTTCTTTTATGTTTGCTCTTATTAAATAGGTTTGTGGGCACCATCCTAAATCAAAATTTTCTTAGAATTCTAATCCTGACAAAAGACCTCATTTTGAAAAGCTCTAACTTAGAAACCAACAAAACAAATCTTGGTAGGATCTCTAGATGACAGAAGGTCTACCGGTGGCTTTGTTGTTTTTCTTGGAACTAATAATTTTGTCTCCTGAAGGCTGAAGTGCACGCAAATAATCCACGTCCTCAAGATCTAATACGGAGGCAGCGTATAAAGCTATTGCCAATCCCACAACAAAATTCAATAAAGTGGATTTAGACTTTATTGAAACTAGAAATACAAAGCCCACATAGTGCAAAATTGTGATGTGATAATATTGGTACAAAATATTTGTTTTCTAACCCATTGTTTTATGTCAGGACAAAACACACCGAAGTGGACTATCACTTTGTGAGAGAACGAGTGTCCAACAAATTACTTGAAATTGATTTTGTTCGTGAACAAACTGTAGATGGATTCACAAGTGTCGTGGTCTAATACCACGGTCACAGTAACCGACTGGCAAGTGCGTGCTTCGATGGACAAGGTTTATACTGGTTCAGGCAAATCGGAGCCCTAGTCCGGTCGGAGTCACTATCTGAGCTCGGAGCTCGTAGAGGGGTGGCTACAAGCTTGGTCGAGAGAGGGAGCGAGCTCCCAAGTCTCCGTGATTAAGGCGGATGCCAATATCGTGTGTGGTGCGTTGCTAGTGTGCGGTGAAGCGAGAATGGATTGCTTGCCTCCTCCCGGTGGCCAAGGGACCCCTTTTATAGTGTCAAGGGGTGTACACGGGCGGCCACTAGGCGGAGGAGAAAAGGAGAAAAAGTAACAGAGGGGGGAGGTGTGCGCAGGCAACAGCTGACCAACTCTTCGCGTCTTGTCGTAGCTGTTCCCCCTCCTGGTAGACCTGTGCTGCTAGGAGCGAGAATCCCGTCGTTGGGCGAGCTCGGTCGTGCCCTGACGAGCTCCTCGAATCCCGCCTTATGAGCGGGCAGATTGGCGTGTCCTGATGACACCGTAATGGAGTGTTTTGACAGAGCCAAGTCCCGTCCGGGGTCAGGTGCAGGCATGCACCGCTGACCCCGTCAGGATTCTCTACGGGTCGGGGCGGAGTCAGACGGCTCTGACTGGGCGCAGCGGGCACGTGCGGGCGCTCGGCCAGGCGCACGCTCGAAATGCCATCATTACCTTTGTCGTTTAGTGGTTGGCGGGATGCGAGCTCGGCATCCCAACGGACAAGTCGAATCCGCGGTTGGCAGGCGGCGTCTTTGCAGCCTCTGAACCGCGAGCCACGGCTATGATGCTCGAGTGCCTCTAGCTCGGGCACTGTAGATTGTTGGACTCTCCCGATCCCTAGCCGAGATCGAGGCGCAGTCGTGATGATGAGTCTGACACAGCGTAGATAGCTTGGTTCCTGTCGCTCCGAGCTCGAGCTCGTACGAGTCGGAGAAAGTCGTTTTGGCCTTACGGGGTCGTGGAGTTCGATGTAGCGGGCCCGGAGCTCGCTCAAGAGTCCTGACGTCGCCCTTAGGTGGGCCTGCAAGCTCGGGTGAGCTCGTGTGGGATCATGAGCTCGGGGCTGACTTGGCCCCACGCGGGTGGTCTTGAGCTCGTTCAAGATGGAGACTTGCCACGAGCTCGGAGCTCGCTCGAAGCGGAGCCAGCTTGGAGCTCGTTCGAGGCGGACTTTCGCGTATGCGTCCTGGAGCTCGTTCGAGGCGGAGCCTGAGCCCAGGGGTTCCTCGTGCTCTGTCCAGCTCGTGCGTGTGCTAGGTTAGCTCGCTGTTGGGCCTAAGCATTGGATCGTTGCTTAAGTTGGGGGACCCTAGATTTTGGCCCCCGACACCAAGGCTCCTCCTATTAGCCCGTTGGAACATATGGTTGGAAAAAATAAACGTGAAATTTAAAGGCATGTTTCTTTTCCATAATCTTGCTACAAACAATCCAGTTTAATGGAAAGTTCATTTTCGTCTATGTTGATATTTCTAACACGATCCAAATTAGGAAGGCGAGAGAAATATATATGGGATATCTATCTAATCATGTTAGCTTGGATATGGAATTAATCTCATGATCCAACAAAGCGAAGTTAGGCGGTGTTAGTAGTGAGATGTAAACTTAGTATCATTATCCATAGTGGAGTTAATCTCACCAGGATATGTACTCAAGGTATACCACTCATTTCTAAGCATTGCCTATACACTAGTCTCGTCACCCTAGCAATAACGCTCAAAGAAATGCGGGTATGGTATTCTTGATAGGCCTTGATAAAAGAATGAACATGATATCTCGCAAGCGCCGCGGATAGAAATACCATCGTAGCACTTCACCGGGAGTAATCCAGGTATCGTATTTATATTTTACCATAGGGAAAGGGAGTCTATGGAAAGTAGAGAGAAAAGGATATCTGATGATTTAGGAAGTGATTTATTTATGAGATCCACTTACGGTTGTATAATGCGAGTAGCCATATGCATCTAACATTACTCAACAGGATAAGTCACAAGATAAAGATAATTGAATAAATGATAACTACCCAAGTCTAATATCATCATATGCCACTAGTATCATACGAGCTATTAGCATGTTATAGAAAAGAACGTAAAGAATATTCCTTCCTAAGATACTCCTAATCATATGTCAATGAATACTACAATTAGTGCAATACATCTAGCTATCATAGCAAGGTTGGATTACATCTACACATGGCAAGCATTACCAATAACAACCAAGGACAAAACTTCATCATTACCGTAATTAAAGCTCGACTAGTCCTAGCATTCGGAGGGTGGATTCCAAAGGACTCAACAGATCATCACTTCCGCGATCTACCACACGGCCCGAATGTAGGGTGCAATTGTAGATAAACGTTGTATAAACACCACGTTTACACATTGCTTATCACCCACATAGTAATCATCTACGTGGATGCTATACAATTCCATGCATAAAATATAAGACAAACTCACTAAACTAAATATATAACCATAGCATGCATAAACACATATCAATAAGAATATAATCATTATATAGATCAAAGTCATAACAATTGTATTATGAATATAATAGTACTTACAGATCGAATACAAGAGAGAAGTCTCAAGAACGATGATCCTTGCTACTTCTTGACTATCGTGAACTCAAGATGAACTTGATCTTCCTTAAGAACTAGCTAGATAGCTAACTACTTCTAGTATGATGAACTAGGGCTTAGGTCTAGACTTGGTTGGACTTGAGATGGATTGATAATGAACTAGTATGAATTGATAATGAGTTAGGGTTTGAAAGGTCCTAATGGCTAGAGGGGGGGTGAATAGCCTATTAAAAATTCTTGCAACAACACTAAGCACCCGGATTAGTACAAAAGATGGCGAAGCTAAATAAGCGATGCTACAAGCTAGCTATGCAAGCCACAATTTAATTCTATTGTCTCTAATCCACACAAAGGCTATGTCTCTAGTTTTACTCCTAGGTGAACAAGCAAGTCTAACTAAATTACCACTAGGAGCTAAACAAGACTAAGCAACCTACACAAGCTACTCAAGCTTAACCAACTAAACAACCTAGCAACACTACACAAGATATCAAAGTAAATACACGAGGAGGAGGTGTTTGATATACCGACGTCGATGTGTAGAGGTGGAAGCCAATCACCGTGATCAATATGAAATCTCCAACGAGCAAGAACAAGATTGACACGATGATTTTTACCGAGGTTCACGTGCTTGCCGACACGCTAGTCCTCGTTGTGGCGACACACTCACTTGACGGTTGCTAAGCAATGGCCGGTGCCAAATCCCCGGTGGGAGCTCAAGCAAACGATCACAAGAGAGGGTCCAACAAGCCACGAGCAATCCACTAGTGATGCCTTTCGCGTACCTCCCGCGGGGTAAGGCTCAACCCCTCACAAGTCCACCGGTGTGGCCTCGAACAAGCTCCAATCGAGCTCAACACCGCCTCTTGCTCCAAGCCGCTAGGGAACCGGGCAAATTCCCAAGAAAACAAGAATCCCGCGGCTTCTCCAAGGATGAAGTGCCTCTAGATGCAATCACCAATGCAATGCACTTCTATCACTCTCAATCTCACCAAGAATTCGAGTTATGGATGGAGAGATGAGTGGAGAGGAGTCTCAAATGCTCACAAGCAAGTTAGAGTGTTCAAATGTGCAAGAGAGGGGACTAGGAACCGGCCATCCAAGTATATATAGCCCACCTCATGAAATGGAGTCGTTAAGCGTCAAAATGGGCATTTCAGCAATGATCGGACGCACTAACCGAACCACCGGGGTCCGGTCAAGCGTCCGCCCCACACCCTGGCCGATAGGACAAGCTCCTCGGGCCCACGGCTGACAACATCTTCTGTGGATCCGGTCCATGCGTCCGGTCAGCACCGGAAGCATCCGGTCGGGATTCCGGTCGCAACGTCCGGTCGAAACCCGTCTACAGAGCTCTCTGCCAGACGCACCCACCGGAGCGTCCGGCCGGGGAAATAGCGTGCTTCCGGCCGGTGCGCGTCCGGCCGCACTCTCGCAGCGTGTTCTTCATTTTGTTGTCGCCCTTTGCTTCAACCTTGCTTCGCCTCTTGCCATAAGTTGCCAACACGTCGAAGATGATCACGTTATCACTTATGTTAGCACGTCGATAAGTTAGGCAAGATTGAAGTTAGTTCTCTCATTGTCCTAAATGCAATATGCAAGGCAATTGGACCTAGAAGCACTTCACCAAAGGATTGTCGCGGCATTCCCTCTTGATAGTCGGCTATCTATCCTATAATGTGATCACACGCTCTATCGTGTCTTGATCACCGAAAGGAAAACCCTATCAAGATACCTTTGCCTTGATCTCCCGGGTTCCTCTCAAGCCGATCACCGAGCTTGACAATCTATCATGTCCACCAACATCATCCATGTTCATGATCATCATGCTCCTTGTCATCCATCTAATCCTATCTCAAGTCATCACTTAGAGCAAAGGATTAGTCCCACAAGTGTGTCATCAATTTCTAAAACCAAACATGAGATTTCAGGGTTTTACCCTAGGGTCAGCTGGTCTTCTTATATAGGACTTGGTGATGAATGTGGACCCTTGGATCAAATCGACCTTCAATAACGGTGTAGATACAACCTCAAGGTCGGTGGTAAACCGACATAAAAATGTAAGGCTGACTGGTGGGACCCACCTGGCGGCCGGCCTACATGGCACTGGCGGCCGCCAGGGTGTCATGCCACCTTGGCTTCCCGTTTCTTCTGGTGTCCTTTGGTACCTTCTAGAGTGTTTTAGTCCACTTTTCGGGTTGAGTTACTTCATGGTCAAGTCTTGTCATCATATGTCTTGTATATTCTGAAACTTTCTCCATTCTTCTCTGCATTTATCTGTTAAGTCCCTAGAAAGTCACAGAATACCAAAACTCGTGGAAATATATTAGTTAGACCCCTAGACTTATGTTGGTCTTTATCTTAAGCCCTTATTTCATGTTATTTGACTAATAATATTATGCTATAACAGGTGTCAACAGTCTACAAAACAAAGCATGCTACATTTATCTTGCTCTCTAAACCCTAGTTGTCGCCACACCTGTACCTCTTACACATGTGCCGCTGTGCGGCTGTGTGGCTGCTCTAGCCACTACCTCCGGCTCACGGCCGACGAGACCCCGCAACAGCACCCTTACAGTCTCTGTTTGAGGAGATTTAGGGCCTATTTGGTTCGACACCGCACACTACCACGCTGCGTCCATGGCGGCCACAACCTGTGGCGGTCGATTCGGCCGCCACATGATATGACCATGCCAGTGTCGACCACGTCGACATCCTCGGCAGCGACCACTCCAGCAACCTCACCGGTTACTTCTTCGACCTCTACACCAACCAAAGTTCTCTCTGGACCAATCACTCGTACCCGAGCTAAAAAGCTACAACAAGAGGTGCACGCGCTACTTTGTGAATTTCAATTAAATACTAATGAGAATTTCATGCTACCTAAGTCATGCATGTTTACATTGCTTAGGTTCACCAAAGAAGATGACCCGAACACATCAAGGATGGCACAGGAAGGAGGAACTCGCTCGAGCCAGACCAGCGTGACAGAACCGTTACAAAGAAACAGTCATAACTTTTGGCTCACAAAAGCTATGAAGGCAAATGAGCACTTGTTGGAAAGATCTATAAGTCTAGTTTCTAATGGTGCCAACCTCGACCAGAATGGATACTTTTCCATGGCGTCCGACCAGTTTTAGTGTCGACTGGTCAAAAGCTCAACAGTCTGCTTGAAGTTCAAATGTTCATGCAAAACTGTAGCAATCCACAATACTTCTTGAAGCAAGAGGTACATGGTGTGAAAGCTTATCAAGTTAGCTTTCAAATGCATCTAGTCGCACAACATTTGAAGTTCCCTAGAAGAAGTTATGATCAAAACACTAAAGACTGCGCAAAAGTCAAACAGCCACGCGGAATCAGCTCTGGAGTCCATTCTGAGGTTTCCTTTTCACATGGTCGACGAGTCCAGTTTCTTTTAGTGTTTCCACCCACCTAGGAGAGATGTTCCTAGTATAAATACCCCCACTATGTGTAAGCTATCAACAACTTTTGATAATCTCTACAACATAAAAAGAACAAAAGTAAGACTTTATTTTGGTGCGACATTGGTTTTGGTACTTCCATCTGCCTACATGCGATCCAACGCCTCCACTCCCTCCATCGGCCATGCGAAGGCAAAACAAAAAGGAAAGTCAACCCCACACAAGGCAACCCATCGATGCACGTGATTTCTCCTTCCTTTCCTTTTCTACCACTTCCTTTCCTTTTATACCACAAAATCATTCAATCAACTAAAAAAAGAAAGTAACACATCATCCAATCAATTAAAAGAAAGAAAGTAATGCTCATCCGTCCTACCATCACCCATGCAGCCACGCTGCATGCGATCTCCTCCTGTTCTCCTCTAATCACGCTCGAGATTTTGTAAGTATGATAATTGTTACATTTTATCATTGTAAATATCACACATGATCTAATCTCTACAATATAAAAAGGTATGAAAATAAGACTTTTTTTATCGTGGCGGTAAAAAAACTCTTCGCTTGCGGTTAAGCTCCGCCCCCCGCGATCCAAGTCTCGCTCCGCTCGCCGCGCCTCATGTGATCCTTCATTCCATCCCGCCCGCAATTCCTCCGATGATCACACAATCCCTTCCTCCACCCACCGCAGCCATCATGTCGCAAAAATTCGGACCCCCGCGAGAAATTCGCCAACGAGCTCACGGTTTCTCTCCTCCGTAAGGCGCCGGGCGACACCGCCGTCTTTAACCGCCGCCACGCCCTTCTCCTACTAGGTCCGCCGCCCGGGCCCGATCCCTAAGCCACGCCGGCGTCGATTGGCGCCGCTCCGCCCTAATGGCGATCGCCCTCCCTCCCTACCGTGGGGTGGACGCTCCCTGGCCATGGCGCACCCCATCTCCACTCTTTCCCAACCGCGGGGAGATAATCAATAAAGTCCTTCGGTCTCGCCGCCACTCCTGCGTCTTCGAGCACATCTACTTCTTGCTGCCCAACTCGGTTGTTCCCACAAAATCCACGAGCCGCCCGCACGCTTTTCGGGTGGCAATGTCGAGGAGTCCCCCCCCCCGGACACCGACGTCGTCATCCCTGTGCCCGACTCGGGCTTCTACGCCGTGCTCGGGTTCGGAGGCCGGGCTCGAGTTCTAGCTAGAGGCCTCATCCATAGCCACTACAATGGTTGTAAACTCATCTAAACAAACAGCGATCCGGGACCTCGCCATGATGCGGAAGCTCGCCCCTCTAGTGGTCTTGCAAGCCATCACCGACAAGAGCGTTGTTTCTATGATCGAATCCACCAAGCGCGACACTACCTCGAGCAAGATCAATCCTCGCCGTGGTCCGCGCGAGGTGCAAGAACAACTATTGCGAGCCCGCCCCGTGGTGGGCTCACGCCACAAAGATCGACACATGAGCGAGGGCGAGCTCATCTCCAACTAGAATGGACTTGGATGGCGTAGCGGAGATCAACCACTCCCTTGCCTTCCTCTCACATGAAGCTATCAACATCTACGGCCAAGAGGCGGGGGACTACACGCGACAATGAACAAGCGTTTGTTCACCCTGAACTCCCTATGCTACTCACAAGCTAGGCTCCGGCCGACCCGCCACCGAGCCGCAGGGAGTGAGCCGGGAGCATGTGATCTCTCGCTTCGCTTCATCCGCATGTACGTCTAGGTTGTTGGGATTCAGCTACGTTCGGAGAGTTGGACAATTTTACGCGAACTAATTTGTGTTTTGAATTAAATGTCGGTTTAATGTCGCTATTTTATTTAACAATATCGTTATCTTATCATGCGATCCATTTATTTTTAGTAAAAAATAATTATCCCGTAGCAACGCACGGGCGCGATACTAGTTTGAGATAATCCAAATGATATTGCAGCCGAGCTGCCGAGTGCTTACTCAACCCTTGTTCTTCTTGAACTTGTGGAGAGATTCATCTAGGATCCACTAATTCGTGTTTTGCGAGTCTCAGTACGGCTGCCTCGCCTTGTGTGGATTAGCTCCGGTTGTGGTTTTGCGGTCGTTTGGAGATCGAGTCGAAGTCTTCGCGGTTTCGGTGCCTCTCTCCCCATCGCTTGGTCGCATCCAACCTTGGCCAGGTATAAAGCTACTTACCCACTGTTCCACAGCAAGTTATCTCCGCTACCTTCATCAACAAAATTATCCCCGCTGCCTCGAATCAAAATTATCTTGCTTATCGACCTACTGCCGTGAAGATCGGGCCAACCCCCGTGCTGACATCGAGTCGGTATGTATCACCACAACTCGCCACGACCACACCACAGTTTTAAGCGAGGAACACATAAAACGATAGGAGGAAAGAACAAACATGAGAGTGCAGTTATTACGCGAGCAGGAGCAAAAGACGAGCAAATGACAAACATGAGAGTGCATGGCGAGTAGCGGCCCAATCCAACAGCGACCAGGCTACCGTGGCGGCCACAAGCCTGGGCGTGGCAAGTAGCGGCGCCAAACCGAACAGGCCTGGGGTAGATCCGCATATCGGAACCGAGTCATCTTAGCTCTCGCAGTACGGCCCGCTCTCGCAGGTACCTTCCACCTGCGGCCGCTACCGCCCCCTCGCCCTTCTCCGGCGACCTCGCCGACGACGTGGGTAGGTGGTCCGATTCCCCTCTCCTCCATTAGATCCCCTTAGTGGAATAAAGCACCCGATGGGTGTTTTGAGGAATACTATCCTCCTCATCCTCGTGCTCTTGGAGGTGGGCAAGCTTCCTACGGCCATGGAGGCCAGAGAAAGCTTCCTTCAGACCAATGAGGGGAGTACATCAATAAAGTCCTTCCATTTATCTGCGCTTCTTCCTTCTCGGCTCCTCGCCTCTGTGGGCAACTTGTCGTTGCTCCCATTCAAATTGAGCCACTGAAGTGGCACAAGCTGCAACAACGTCATCGACACAGGCAACCATGGTCAGTTGCGTGACTCTCTGCGCGTGGTCATGGAGCTATTGAAGCATGCCGGTGGGGAGGCCGGGACGTCCCCCAAGGAGGGAGCCTATGTCGAGGCCGCCGACGATGTGCCATCCGAGCTGCTTGCCTCGCTAGGGGCTCCCTCGATTGCCCTCATCTTCGACGATTTCCTAGCGATGGTCGGCTGCGTCAACGTCACAACAACTGGAGTAGGGGGCAAATCTGGTCACCACCGCACCAATCTGGGTCAGTGTCCTCATCGATCCTCACGGTGGCTGCGGTTTGGGAAAGTCAGAATTTCCCCTTTGATCTGTCGGGCCGTTCACTGCTTCCCAATCTAGTGGGCCCCTCAGGTCGCATGGTGGAGCCCCGCTCGGGCCCGGAAGTTTCTAGCTGGAAGACATGCACAGAAGCTTATCCTGTCATGATGTAGACATGCAAATGATGCATGTTGTGCAGCCTGGTGTTCTTTATTGTCCTGTTTTTCAGTTTCTCTATATGCTGCAACCTTCGGCCCTCAAGTCCCCTACTCCAACCATAACCAGACAGTTACTCTTAAGGTGCTGGTTCGATGACTCTGACTTCACCCAGGTTTTTAGCTCGAGTTTCTTCTACATCCGGGTTCAACCCACAATTTCCTTCGGATGCCGACATGTTTTTTCTTCGATGGCTATGTCAACCCACTTTTAGTCGTCGCTTCACGAGGCCAGTCCATCCGGGTTCACGCGTCTGTGACGCCTCTGCATATACCCCTTGTTGGTAGAGTCATCCTTCTTGGCACCTTAGTCGATGTTGTTGTTTTATTTCACGGTCACAAGACCTCTATGTATCACAGTCCTCTCCTATATAATTTGACTGTTTTTTTTAATATTTAGTATACGTTGTTGAAAAAAAAAACTGGATTCTTCAAATCGTGTGGAACCTGTGGTCCGGCTTGCACAACCCACAGGCTGCAGTACGGACAGTTCACGGTTATAAAATCCGCTTCAAGTCCGTTGGTTCGGCCTTTTCTCTCCGCTTCTCTCGCGGTCGCGGTCTCCCGGTCTCGCTAGCCCGAAATCGAAGCGCCCGAGCCATACCAGCACTCCAGCAGCAGCAGCAGCACCACAGCTAAGCTCTCTTCGTCTCCCCCGAACCTCTCCGCCTCTTCCAAATCTCGCCGGATTCCGCCTCCTCGCCGGGCCCCGCACCCGCCGCAGGTGAGCGAGCGCTCGCTGACCCTTGGCCGCCACGGTGGCGGCCTCGGGGCGGCAGCTGGAGCCCCGGCGTGGTCGAGGGAGCTGCTGCTGACCCCTGTTCGTTGAGCGCTTTCAGGTTCTTGCCTGTTGCACGCACCACCGCCGGTGGTGTGGGTGGTGGTTGGCGGAGTCGCCCCGGCCCCGAGGGTCGGCCATGGATTACCGACCCTCCGACAGCAGCGGTGAGTGCGGGGGGAGCTCGAGCTAGGATCCGCCTCCTTGTCGCCTATGGTTTGGGTACCACACATAGGGTTTTGCTTGCTTCAGGTCCTTCCTAGCGAATGCCAATTCCTTGGCTGTGAAGATTAGGGGGCTACAAGGTGGCGTCCTCAGGGTGGATTTGGGGAGCTAGGGTTTGAGCTTGCCTGACGGAGCAGGGTTTTGGGGGTTGGTTATCTAGAATTCACAAGTTTGGGGAAATAACCAAACGACGTGGGAACTTGGGTGTTGCGGTGAATTCTTGCTCAGGAATATTGGTTTCTGCATTAGTGAATTGAGTTTCTCAGGGTGGATTTGGTGGTTTCTGTATACTTTGCAGTTTTTTCAGGATCAGGAAAATACAACCCGCCAAATAGAAGTGCAGAATTTCCTTCATATTGAGTGAATTTGGCTGTTTCCGCTTCATTTCTCATTTTCTTTGCTTCACGGTTTGGATTTTCTTATAAACATTGAATTGTTCTGGATGGTTAGACAATTAATGGGGTTCTCTTTGGTTTCTTTTGTTTCTTCAAAATTGAGTTGTGTATCCAATGGTCAACATTCGATATAGGAGCCTCTTTGGAGCATGGTGTTTTGTGCGCCGGATAGTGTTGACTTTGTATGCGCCGATAATGTCTGTAATTTATTTATATGTTTCTGAAATACCTATTGAGTTATGTTTCTGAAATTTAGTTTGACGTAGAATGAGTTTTATGAACTTGACACTCAATTAAGGAATTACTACCACAATGTTTTAGGTGTATTTATTATTTATCTTTTGATTTTTGATTAGCAGCCAAACCATGCTCGCATAATCTTTAGATGTCTGTAACAACTAAGTGGCTAGGGTTCACAAATGCCATGTCCTGAGCTTTAGAGCCTGATTCTTTAGCTTTGACATTCTGGATCGAGTGATAAGTGCATATCATAATGTCATCTCCAATTAGCCAGGGTAATAAAGGGATTGCAGATAAAATTGGTGAAGTACCTGAAGTTGCCAATCTGGTAACTGATGATGTCTTCTCGTGATATTGCTTATTGCTCATATTGTGGGAATCTGTTTGTGATTCTTGCTGCTATGGTTTATCTTAGCATATCCTATATACAAGAGTTTGAGATTTCTGGCAAGGAATACCAGATTTTTTTTTTTTTTGAAGAAAACACCAGGGGTGGGGGGGTTGAGTGCCCCACCTGAATGGAAGGAATACCAGATGGATTTTAGTAGTTACATCAATGTATTAATTGAGGCATTGAGAATAATTCTTTTTTAGGGCAGCTAGCAGTTTACATTCCCAACCTTGCCCAAGTGATTTGGTGCAAGTATTATGTAGGGGCCAACCAACTGGATTTCGATGACCTATCTCGTTCCTCATGTTTGTTAGATTCTTGATTTATTTAACAAAATGTGTCCAGCCTTTAGCCTATTTATTGTTGTGGGCTGTGTCCAATCTGTCATGTAAGCTGAACTACGCTGTTAAAAATATGCGGCCTTTTAATTTTTTATCTATTTTTGTAGGCTTGGTAGAAATTGCACCACTTTGCTATCTTGGGGATTTCTTCACTTAATGTTTTATCTATATTTGTTTAATTGATATTGCTCTACTCCTGATTCCCGAAAAACTTCTTTTTTCTTTGTTGAAATTGTTTAGTTTAATTTGGTTTTGGGAACTGTGATAAGTTTGAATGGTTTGGTGTGTAAATATTATACAGTATGACTTCTCGTGCAGGTGGGCCAGTGTGTTTAGGGAAGTTATGAACCATTTCAATATTAGTTTCCTCAAAAATTGTTTGTGAGTTGTATTCAAAAGTAGTTGCCCTCTAGAACTCTTAAATATTCTTGTTGTGAACAGTATACTTACAATTTCTGTAATCATCAAAGTATATCTGTCTTCACAAGATCGATTTGAAATGTGATCTATTTGTGTATTCTGCTAGCACCATGGATATTTTTTTTGAAAGCTGCTGTCATCAGTAAATGTTGCATCCTCAATTCTATGTCGGTTGCAGGAACCGATGACGATCTTCCGCAATTTCCACATAGTAGGAGTATCAGAGGCAGCGGACGTGTCAGTGGTAATGGGAGAACTCCTCTTGTTCCTGCCAGTTCATATGCTAGGCCACCAACAGATATGGAAGCACAAATTCAACAACTTGAGCAAGAAGCATATTGCTCAGTCCTTCGTGCATTCAAAGCCCAGTCTGACGCCATTACATGGGTTGAGACCATCAAACTGTTCACTGTTCATTTGGTGTCTGATGATTTTAAATGTCATTTCTCAAAGTTACTGAAACTTTCTCAGGAGAAGGAAGGTCTGATGACTGAACTTAGGAAGGAGCTAAGAGTATCTGACAAAGCGCACAGGGAGCTGTTAAATAGAGTCAACAACGATAATATTATATGTAGCATAAGGTAGCAAATGAATAGTATTTGTTGTGGTAACAGTATGCACATTATCTTGATTTTCAGCATACTAAACCTATGATGCCTTTTTATTTAAGGGAATGGAGATCAACAGGAGGGCTTCAGGCAAGCTTGTCCAATAACCCACAACCGATTCATGACCCGGTTCCCAGTCCTACCACCTCTGGCCGTAAGAGGCAAAAGACATCTCAATCTGTTCCTGCTCCTGCACTACATTCACAGCAGCTGGCTACACCAACACAGCCGTCGTCGTCAACTGCTAGGAAAACAGTTCCCCAGGCCCGAAAGGCAAAAAAGACTAAACCGTAGGTAGATAATTTGAATGAGTTCCTTTTCCTATAATCTTCTTTTTTTGTTCTTTGGTACAAGTTCATGCACTTTCAGGGTCAGAAGGTACCAGGTGGCTCTGCACCCAAGCCCATGTCATCTTCGGCAGGTCCTATTGGAAGAGGACTGCACATGAATAGGAATTTTCCAGGTGGTTCTGCTCCTGAAGCCCAACCACAGAATTGTGATCCATTGGTTGGTCGTAAAGTGATGAGTCGGTGGCCTGAAGATAATAGTTTCTATGAAGCAGTCATATCCGATTATAATCCGGACACGGTGTGTTTTTTACTAGACCGGGTTAGTTCCATTTGATTCAAGCCTCCAGCTCTTTCTTAAGGAATTTGTTGCAGGGACTTTATGCGCTGGTTTATGACATCAATACGCAAAATGAAACCTGGGAGTGGGTTGATCTTAAAGAGGTACATAGATGTTATTTATATTGAGAATCTCTGGTCACTTGACATTTTTTGTTTTCCTCTTTTTTTTATTTAATCTTACATTAGATGGGCAAGATGTAGTTTAGGATCACTTGGTTTCACAGCGCTAGTTTTCAGAAAGTCACACCAATTATGAACGTGAAGGTAATTTGACTTCGATGAAATTTGCCTGACTTAAATCAAATCACACACATCCATATGCTGTGTCAGCATGGACTTGTGCTGATGTACAATTAAAACTGATACTACCTTTGTCTCCAAAAGAATGTAACTATGGTACGCGAAAGTTAAAGTGCTTCACGTTTGACCAAGTTTCTATTAAATAGTATTCAGATTTATGGCTCCAAATTAATTTATTATGAAAATACATTTCGTAATTAATCTAATGATATTTATTATATTTATACTTTTTTCTATAATTGGTCAAACTTGACATACTAAAACATGACACTGTTCTAGAATTGCATTCTTTTGGGGACGGAGGTAGTATATAAAGAGAATTACACAAGCTGAGCAGAATATATGTTGCTATAAAATTCATGTACGCATATTCTAATGCAAGGGCTCTTGATTGTAGAATGATATACTAGACTGATGCAAATGCATCAGCCTTGTGTTTTTAATACCAAAGTTTTATTTGGTTAGTTACTGCCAAGATTGTGAAGCTCCATTTACCAAATTTTTCTTTCGATATGGTTGGTGTTCATCCAAATTATCATACTTTGGGGTTCTGTTGTTGCAAAACATTTTTAATGTATTTTCCTCAACAACATTTTACAATGGGTAGGGCAATGTTGACATAATAATATGCAGCTGATTGTGGTGTAAATATCTTGTGCAAATGGGTGGCTGATGGCTGGTCTTGTAACCTTTTAATCTGGTGTTAGCTCATTGAAATTCCAGTAATAACTTTGTTAGCTGCCAGTGGTTTACTTGCTGACTGCTATCTGGTTTGGACTAGTAGTGATTGGATGATTCCTATTCAGTTAATTGATTTTCTCTTAATGTAGTAATAAAATAAGACATAGTAATTCCACATCTCAGAGATTGTTAGATAATAAACACAGGCTGGTAGGATGTATTAATTCAAGTCATCTCATGCTTGACATAACATATTGTTGGAATATATGTGAATTGCCCACCTCTCCCCATCACTTAAGCTTTTGGGTTGAACCTGGTTGGTGCATGCAACTTAATATGGTATCAAAGCCAGAGGTCTCGAGTTTGAATCCTAGTTAGCACAATTAAATAAAATAATTGTTGCTCGCTCTCATTCCACATCCGAGGAGATCTCTCCCGCCCTCGACATGAGATCTCTGGAATAGCCTCGACATGAGGGGAGTGTTGGAATATAAATGAATTGCCCACCTCTCCCCATCAGCTTTCAAATGCTTTTGGGTTGAACTGGCCATGGTGCATGCAACTTAATACATATATTATCATACAATAAGCAAACATTGATCTCTCCTGTCTTGTTCACTTCTTTCAAATGCATTGGATATGTATCTGGCCATGCATTCAGTGTGTTCAGAAGTATCTGTTACTGCCCATCAATACCTTTAATTTGATGGAATTATGGTGAAAATTGTTTTGAGTACAGATGGGACCTGAAGACATTAGATTTCAAGAGGATGACTCTGGGATGGACCCTGTGACATATCTGCGCAGCCGAGATGCCCCAACTAGTGGGGTTAGGAAGCCAATAGGTCGTGGTGGGCCCATGCCAGGTCATGGAAGAGGAAGAGCATTACAGAAGAACATGTCGAAGAAAGATTTTCCACCTCCACAAAATGGTATTGGCAAGAGAAGTTCCGATGACATTGATATCCTTCATACCGACAGCCTAATAAAAGAGGTTGGTTTGAGTGAACTCCGAATATTTTATGATTACAAAGAAATGCAGACGTTGTGCGCTTCATTATACCTTTCTTTTGCTATATCTGCTCATGTAGGTGGAGAAAGTTTTTAGCGTTAGCAATCCTGATCCACAGGAAGTAGAAAAGGCAAAGAAAGCACTGAAGGTAAAACCAGATTGCACAAGTTAACTTATCAACAAGCATTCGTTTTGTTTTAACTGTCAATGCCTACAGGAGCAAGAACAGTCGTTGATTGACGCAATAGCAAGGCTTGCTGAGGCATCAGATGGTGAAAGCGGTAAATACTAATCCATTTGGTCCTTAACCATATATGTTTATGGCACTTTGCGCAATGCTGCAGAAAACATTCGTTTCTGCTTCCAGTGGATGGATAGTTGCCCCAAACAAGGGGAGTGGTTTCAGATATAAAGTTGTTGTACGATGCTTCTCTGCATGATGTATATTATGCCATATTTGTAATACTATGAACATTTGCCTTGTAATTCTAGTCAACCTTATTGCACATGATAGTTGGCGCTTCTTTTTTGCACGGCCACGTGTGCCATACAGTACAGGTCACGATAGTGCCATGAGGTCAACATTTTACATACGAAAATCTTGTTGATCCCTGCAAGCTTTTGACGTCCATTTCTTTTGGTGGGAACAGATGGGCACAATCGTGGGCGAAGGAACTTGTATGCTGGTAACCAGCATCAAGTAAACTACGTTGATGCCATGCCTGTTGGTGACCAAGCTGATGCCATGTAAACACTGCATGAATATGTATACACAACATAACTCTGGTGTACAATCCATTGCTAATATGTGTTCTGGATTTAGGTCTCTGTAGGCGAAGTATCTTTTGTTTTGGGTCACTTGAATATTTTGAGTAGAACTGTAATTCAGAATGCTGACCAAGTAAAGCTTGTAGATGTGTGCTCCTTTCTCTAGCTTTTTGTTAGTGTTGTCTCAGCTTCTATATTGCGTAATAAAAGGGGAAAATCACCTTTGTAAAATACTAAGTTTATCTTTAACATTTCTTTGTTTCTCTTTTATTTTCTATACTATATATCCTTTTTACTATTGATGGCACGGAAAAGACCATCTCTTTTTTTCTCCTTTTTTTTTTGTTTTCTATATATATACTATATATCCTTTTCGCTATTGATGGCACGGAAATGACCATATTGCCCCTCTCTGAGAAAGAAGAATTCGCTTTGCCGCTCCAGCAGCCCTTCATAAGCCCCCACCCACCGCACGGCAGCTAGGACAAGCGCGGCCCGTTCCGCCCGGGTTGGGCGCCGGGCCCCATCGCCATTGGCCACCGCCACCAAGAGTTTGGGTTGAAGTGTGCGCCGGAGGCCTGCACCATCTCCATTGGCCACCGCCACCAAGAGCCACCAAGAGCCACACTGGCTGTTGAGGAAGGGGCCCGGAGAACCAACAGGGGAGCAAGAGCATTCCGGCCGAACCTATGGGGGAGCCAGAGCATCCGACCGGGGCCTTGTTTAGTTGGCAAAAATTTGTAACTCAATGTCAAAGTTAGAATTTGGACCCTGCACGCTTTGTTTGTTTGCGTTAAATATTATCCTACCATGGAATAACTAGACTCAAAAGAATCGTCTCGCAATATACATCTAAACTATGTAATTAATTATTTTTTTATCTACATTTCATACTCGACATATGCCTTTTGGTGTATTTAATGTGATGTGATGAAGAGAGAGTGGAAAAACTAGGTAGTTGGGTTACAAATTTTTACCAACTAAACAAGGTCCGGGTCTCCAAACTAGAGGCAGAGGCAGTAGGGTCTTTCCCTGTGCCATCAACAGTGAAAAGAATATGTTGAAAATAACAAAGGAGAGAAAAAAAGATGGAAATCCCTCAAATTGAAAAAAAATTTATGTGTCTAGGGTTATATTTCGAAAGACATGCGAACTAAGTATCAAATCTAGATGAGTGCACGAATTGAGAGTCAAATTATTGAAATTTCTCTTTTAAATGCAGCAATCATTCTTCATGAGTCATGACCATGAATGCGCACAAAAATAGAGCAGCTGGCTAAGTGGAGGCAACTTAATAGAGATGCTATCAGTTACAAGCAAAGCATAAAAATGCTTACGTGTAGTTCTCTACCATAAATTATAAGCCCAAAATGCCACAGTTAGTGTCGGAACCAAAATTATGCATAAGGTGGGCCGGTTGAAGAGTTTCAACCATATAAGAACATATAAGAACTTAGTGTACCATATTTGCTTGGGGTTTTGCATTGATTTAACCATGCAGACTGGTGTTTCCGTGCTAAAACGACCATGGCAGCTAAAACGGGAATTAATCATAAATGACTAGCCAAAGATGAAATGCGATTTTGTGTGATTTTGTTTTTGAGAAATCATAAAAATATATGACAAAAGTTTATATTTTATTTTTCTAATATATATTATTAAATATATGTTCCTTAAAAAGAATTTATTGTGATTTTAGGGGAGAGGGAGGGCATGTCCCTGCTAGTCCCTCCCTCCCCATAGTGCATAAGACTTATTTATTTTTAGATTATTCCAATTATTTGCACCCAAATTGTAAGGAAAAGTAATGTCATTATCACTTAGGCCACCCCACTCTGTTCAAATGAACAAGATGGCAGATTGTAGCTACACATCGCCATCAAAACATAAGTAGATTTTCTTGTTTTTTTAGGTTTTCTATGCTGTAACCAACCATTACTACTTGAAGAGTCCCCATAGAAATAACATATCAAAAGGAAAACTATGCAGTTCAATTCAAATAAAATACTTCCGCTACATAGAAACCATGTACACAGAAATATAAATCGAGAAAATTTGATATATTGTAATTATGTATATAACCACAAAAAATAACACTTGTCAGTAATAGATTGCCTATCAATCTTCCTCAATATATCAAAATTGTGGTAGAAATAAACATATTTTTTTTGTAAGATCACATTTGATAGGGCCACACTTTACAAAACTACCAACACCAATCCAAACCAATAAATATGCACAAGACATCAAAAACTTGTTAAGTAAATTGGTATGATGAATACAACACAAAAAAGGCAATATTCACTAAAATCATATTGAATTCAACTATTAACTAACATCACTCCAACCATCGAAAAAAGCATATAAACAAATTTGAAATAAAAGTTGTATAATAGATGCTAGGAAACTATTAAAGTGACCTCATTTGTTTTTAAAGGGGTTTTGGTGTTTCTACCCTCGTTTTTTCGTCACAATGGTGATTTTACCCTCATTTTTTTTAACTTTACGTTTTTACGCTCACTTTTTCAAAACGAAGTGAATGTCTACCCCTGGTCTATTATGTACACATAATGGTGTTAAGAAGGACAACTTTGCCCATCCATTTTTACCCTTATTTTTTTTTTTCGAGGTTTTTGTTTTAACCCCTATTTTGTATCAGCGCTTTGGCATTTTGTATACAGATTTTTAATAAATTTCGACAAAGATTTCAACTCATAATTCATATAATAGAATTCAATATCACATAAGAAAATAATCCTAACATATAGATCCATATATTTTTTCATGATAGTACCATGTTACATGCTAACAAAGAGGTATGAATTAACGTGCCAACATAGAGGTCCAAATTAACATGCCAAGCACTAATATATAGGTCTAAATGACATGTCATACAAGAGTTTTTAGGCAACTAATTGTGAGCCACATATCAAGCATTGAAACCCAACAAAATAGCAAGCCTTCTAGAAGTTGCTTGTCTACGCCTCGTTGTTCCCCTTCTTGAATCACTTGCACTTCCTGAACCACTTGCCTCATTGCTAAGCTGTGTTGAACTTCCCCTTCCTGTACTGCACCCACTTGGCGCTTCAACAAAATAGAGTAAAAGCAAGTTAATATAGGTGGGAATGCTAAAATTTGCTAGAAAATAGAGTAACGAACAACAACCCTAAATCACATATGTTGCCTCATGTTGTCCTTTCCTGACCCCCTGCCCCCCTTCCCCTTCCCCTTCCCTTTCCCCTTCCAAAGCACCACTTGCACTAGCAGTAGCAGCTGCACTAGCACTAAATTTATGTTTGAAGAGGTGTTAGTACAGGTTAATATGAATAATTGAGCTAAATCAGACCTGAGCATTTTTTGGGCCGGGCCAGAAAAAGGCCGATTTATTTCGGGCCGAGAAAATCCTGCCCAGGCCCGTCCCACTAGACATGTCGAGCCTCAATTTTGAGGCCGGGCCCGGGCTTGGGCGGGCCACCCATGTGTTTTATAGTGTAAAATAGCTAAAATCAACATTTTAGGTCGGGCTCGGGCCAAGTTTTTTTTTTCTCGGGCTGCAAGATCTAAATAAATCCAATAAGGTTTGTGGGCGGGGTCGGGTTGGACGGGCCGGGCTAAAAATGCTCAGGTATAAGCTAAATAAATGGAATTGGACAGCAAAGCATAAATGAATCACATTAGGTCATTGCTTCCTTGTCCCGGTTCAAGGTTGTGGTGTTGACTGCATCCTGATCTTTTCTCTAGTTGTATGATCTCCTTAGGAAGTCTTGGCTATATGGCCTAGTTCATTGCATTCAGGACACGGCTTCCTGTTCTTGCTAGTGCCAACTTCATCAAATGGCTTGGTCCTATATTTTATTGGCCTCCTAGGTTTCCTTCTCAATTTGGGTTTGTTGATTTTGTAGCCTAAGTCAACATGAGACCATTGATCTTTGGATGTCATTGGATTAAATTTACTTGCATACGCCTTTCTATATATATCAACAGAGAAGTATTCATGGAAAAATTCATCCATCTTTACCTCCTAATCATCTTTGCAATGAGGGCCTATTAGGATCGGGACTTGGAAACAACGCCTGGGCTAGGTAGCTTCTCCAGGTCGTCGATTTCCAACGCCTAGGGCTGGATCGACCTGCCTGGGCGGGGCTCCCCAGCGCAGGCCGTGATCCAAACAAGCCTTGAAAGTTAAAGCATGGTTGCATGGTTTTCTAGTAAGTTGCCAACCCCAACAGCTACAAGACTTTTCCTCCAAGTTGCTAACCATCGGGGATCAAACTCGGTCGAGAGTCGGACCGGGCATCATCGTGTCGATGATGCAACCCGTGTCGTCGTGTCATAGCTGCTATCACTAAGTACCTCCCCACCAGCCTCAAAAAAGCACTATCAAATGACCGTCGTTGAAACCCTAGAGTGTCCCCCGTTAAAACCCTAGCGTCGGGAGCGCCGCCGGAGATGACATTGAAACTCTAAGATGGGGAGATGGGGAGGGAGGAGGCAAGCTGAATGGTGGCGGTGGGGGGGGGGGGGCGAAATGGTGGGTGGCTACAGGGGAGGAGGGACGGTGTCGCGAGGGGGTGAATTGACAAGGGGGTATTTTGGTCCACCCCTTTTTTTTTTTTTGTTTTTGGCCACTTAAAAGCACACAAACCAACTATGTTAAAAAAAGCGAGGGCAGGCAAAGCTTTCGTTAAAAAAAACAAGGGTAAAAACATACAGCTTAAAAAGACGAGGGTAAAATCACTGTTTGGAGTTTAAAACGAGGTAGAATCACCAAATTTCAAAAAAAACTATATAACTAAGATGTGATGGAACTTAGTATGAGAATAAAAAATATATCACATCCTACAAGTGCATACAAGGTTGCTCCTCTAATAAAAAACAGAAGGATGGCAAGAAAGTAGAGTGCCAGGAAACCATCCCAAAAACTTGTGTCACACGGATCCATATGAAGGTACGAACAAGATTAGACAAATCTAGGTTTGTAAGGCTACGGGGAGGAGAACAAGGTTGGGGTCTTTTACATCTTTATTACTATCACTATATACAATGATCGTCACTATTATTTGCCTATTTGGTCGTTACTCTTATGTTATCCTTATCATCGCTCTTACATGCCGAGGAGAGAAGTTTTAACATTGCTTTTACCACATTTGCCTACGTAGCACGCCACGTCAGCAGGTGATGCTCAAGTAGCACGGGTTGCAAAATATCCAAGCTGCCCCTATAGCCATTTCCTCAATATGCTGCAATGGGTGCGCCCTCACCTTTCCCTCTCTCATTTTGTTCCCCTGCCACCGCAGCCTTCTTTCCTAGCTCTGTTGTCGCCTCCTGTTCCCACCCCCCCCTCCCCATCTAGTGATCTTGGTGCCTACCGGTGTAACGCCGTGCCGGATCGAAGGTATGCGTCCTTACTTCCCCTTTGGACCCAGGTCCCGTGTTGGTTAGGGTTAGGCCGGGTTCATGGCCACTGACATTGTCTCCCTCATTTCTTTGTTTCGTAGTAGGTGGTGTCTACCCATGTCACGATTGCTAGCATCTATTGCTCTCCATGGTAAGTCCGTAACCCACTAACATGTGAAATAATGAACGGCCAGAGTTGGATACCACCTAATTCCTTATTTATTTCATTGTTTAGCGTTATGCAAGAATCGATGCTGGCATTGCGTTTAGACTAGTTGTTTGGTTGATGGCGAGTAAGGGCTACTCAACATTCAGCTTGGGCATTCGATATTACGGAACCGGTCGGTAATTCGGTTCACATAGAAATTTAGAAAATAGGTACAAATCAATTCCTTACAAAAATCAATACTGAGGGTATTCAGTTTCATTATTTACCGAATAGTACTGAACTGATTAGAGAGACCTGTAATAGAAAGTCCAAAAGTTGTGACATGATTTCATAGAGAATAATAGTGCAAAATATATGTACATCACATGTACCACAAGACTATACGAGTAGCCTAATATTACTTTTTAAAGATTATTGGAGGAGATGCTACAACATATGACCTTTAGTGTCCCATAATACGGTAGACAAAAATGTACCTAATACTAGTTTACGGGGAGAGTTGTATTGCGAACTCCCGGAGATGCTCTGGAAATGGGACGTGTTCACAGCTACATTAACCTGATGCCTTTTTTTTTGAGATTACACAATACAACGTAGGCGCTTAATATGCACACACACTCACCCCTATGAATAAACGTGAGCAAACCCTACCCCTATGAGCACCTTCAGTACAATGTAGACGCTCAATACGCACGCACACCCACCTCTATGAACACACGTACGCAAACCCTATCCCTATAAGGGCTTCCCCATTGTATGCTTTTTGCTTGTAGCCTCAAATGTCATGTAGGATCGGATAAAAAAAGTAGGTGCTCTATTCTTGTCATAGTGGCTTGTAGAGGCTACATGTGCTTAAGGAGAGAAAAGGTGGTCCATACTGAAAAAGAAGAGGGAGAGGAAATTAATGGGGATGTGATTCCCGATCTTCCGTCAGGTTCAAGATAACTATCGATTTGGTCGGAAGCGACACACCGATCCGGCTTCAGATCACAAAGACCCGAACCCTGCAACCTTAGCACCAGTCTCCTCTGGTTATCAACCATGTCACAAGCCGGTTGACCTCGCCAAGAAGGCTAATCCCTGCTGCGAATCGAAGAACACAAGCAAGAACATGGTAAAATGCAACTCAATTGAAGTGACAATTTGCAGATGTATGATTAAGATCTCAACGTGGGGTTTCATAAACCGATAACGGCGACTGTTCAAAGACAGATTAATCTAAAGCAAAACCCAAACCCTAATGGAGGCGGCGGCTACTGATTATAAAGCTAAAGGGGCGTTCAAGGACCCCTACTCACGTCACTAAGCAACCCTAACACGTTACAAGGCCCAAACAGCCCAAAAGACGGCGACGCAGCGCCCTGACAGATTCTGGACGTCAACTTGTTTTGACGATTCCCGTTGATTCCGATGGAATTTTGGCCTCAAACCAAATCCACTGGTTAGCTTATGAAATTATCTTTCCATCCATATATGGATCGTCCAGAACGGAGTCCGTATGCGACCTGGGCATCCGTTTTACTACTGACTGGTCCAGCAGCCCGAGATGGACTCGAACTCGACGTGGAGTGGGCCTCCAACTTGGCTTGGACGCCTTTGCTGACCCCCTAAGGTGGTGGCCAAGGTGGAGGACGTTCTTGGGTATCCCAAAGATGTTCTCCACGCCCTTGGGGCATAATCCAACTTGGGCCAGGGTCCCAAGGGTAAATATCAGGTCCATGACGACGACGTTGCTTACGGCAGAAACAACAATGAATTGCCTTGATGATTCGAAGGCCTTGCCGATGTGATATTGAAGTAGGACCAGATCTATTTGAAAGCTTATGAAATAATCTTTCCATCAAGTGCTCATTGACCTCGATCGCACTTCGGATGAAAGAGTTATGGCCTTCCCAATGGAGTATTGTCATGCTGCCGACGAACCGAAAGCATAACTCCGGTGGACTTACACTTTGAGACCCATTTGTACCTACAATAAAATAGTGACACGCGTTATTTATGTGGAACCAAGTGAATTGTACCAAATTTCACTATGCAAATATGGGAGCCAGGTCACTTTATTTTTAGCTTTTATGGGCGTATCCATAGGTGTCATGTCCTCATCGAAATAAAGGTGTGACATGATGAAAGCAAAAAGTTTATGTGCAAGCCACAAACAATAATTGTTTGCATTGTGTAAAATATAGTAGTTTCAATATCTCCTCATCTATGTGGATCACTTTATTTGTCTTAGTCCGGGACCACTACCACTTGTAAATTCCATTGGCCTTGCTCTAAGCATCTTCGAAGAATGAGCCGAACAAAGCCCCTTACTACCACAGACGCCAAAGTTTCTTTCTTATCTTCCGACGCATTTGATCCTTTCTAGTTCACTTCGTTCCCCCGTGGAAATCGATACATTATCGGCACTATGCGACATCGCCTTTATTTTTACCACTTAATGTCCTCACGCATGATGAAAGCAAAAAGTTTATATGCAAAACACAAACAATTGTTTGCGTCGAAAATTCTAAAATAAATACGTGATAATATGTCGCGACCCGAATTTAAAGCCGCATTTGCTACCCTTACCATTAAGGATGCTTACGTGTATCTACGTCACTAGCTATAGGTGAGGCGTGAGGGAAAGGAAAAGTGGAGTTTGAAAGTTAAATCTCAAAACTCAAAACGGGCGTCAGCGCGGCGTGTCCTCAATGCTTATCCTCAACTGCCAACTGCGGTTTTGACGGGCACATCCATCATTGCATCGTGGGCAGTTCCTTCCCTCGATCACTCCCCCTCTCGCTCTCGGGGGGCCACCGCGCTCTGCTTGGCGCCCGAGCATTACCCTCGCCGACGGCGGTCTCTCCTCAGTTCGGTCGCCTCGTAATTTCCCTCTCTCTCTAGTCCGATCCACCACGACGCTCGTCAGCATTTATCTCGATCAGTCGCGCCGTCAGCCACCCGCACTCGACGCCGCCGACGGTGCCCAGTTCCCTAACCCTAACTGATTGACGGCAATTTCGCCAATTAATCCCCGCTCGGTCCAGCGAATTTCAGCTACTAACGTCGCCACGCCACTGCTGGGCTACACAACTTGTGAGTTTTCATGCCAGTTTTGCGATTGCGTGAGTTAATGACTGACTAATGCATTCCGACTAATTCTATTATTTTTATTATGATTCATTCAAATAGTTGCGGTACTAATGCATTAGATAACCACTTAATCAGGACTAATGTGAAGAACACCGACAGTAACTTCTCGCGTTCTGATGGCGGCAATTTACTATTGGTGACCTGAATTTATTCTTCCAGTGTCTCGGTTGTTTTGGTCGTGAAACATAAATTTGCCCTTGGGCGCTTGCAGGGACAAGTGAATTTTGCTTCACATAAGTACATAACTCTGTCCTTTGTTCATGTGTAGGATCATGTGATTTTTGTCTCACAAGTCACAAGCATTTGCGAATGTCAGCATTCGGAAGGCCGTATGGTAGGGTTGCTCTGTCAAATATTACCAATCGAAGTGGCCAGCATCAGCATGTGAACTACAGTCACTCACCGCGTCCACAAGGTAAATGTGCCTGATGAACCTCGATCAATATCCTCAATGCAGGTGTTATGTATATGGTTGCCAAAACAACTTCTGCTCTGCACGCCTCTCTGTCTGTTTTTACTCCAGTTGGAAGTTACAAACGTGGTGATGCTGGCTGCCGAATGGACACGGCAGATTCTGAAGCACTGCTTGCAGCTAATGTAATGGGGAACCAGTACAGGCATCACATAAAGCATTTGGAAATGCAAGGGAGTGCAGAGCCATCTGAACTGAATTGCAGAAACAATGCTCGTACTGCAAAGAACATAGTTGATTCAAGAGGTGCCCATTCGCGGCTTGTTGCAGAAACAGAAGGTGAAAAACTACATCATTCTGATCGGGGTCCTAAAATGTCTATCCTACACTTCAATGTGACATCCATTGTTGTGTTTCCACAGTATACAAGATGATGCAGACATCACTGGACTTGCTGATGTCCGGAAGCAGAAAAGTCCACCCACCAAATTTTCCTGATTCCACAAGGGAACTTAAAAAGGTGACAAATTCACAAGTTCATGGTATTGCACAGCCACCTGACGGTAAGCGTGAGTTGGATAGGTAGCACCTTCATTTTGATAATTAGTGATGGACTCTTTTCTTCTGTGACCTTTCGGAAAACTATGATATTACTTTAACTATTAACTGCACACTTACATGTGAAATAAAAAATGGGCATATTTCATCTTTCCACAGTACACAAGATGGTTCAGACACCATTGGAGATGGAGATGCTAATGACCGAGAGCAGAAATGTTTACCCAGCAAATTTGTTTGGTTCCACTTATGGTGGGGAATCCTCTATTGTTGCAAGTCCACAAGTTGATGGTACTGCATACTTGTACAGGGGTAAGCTGGTTTTCTGTGTAGGTAGCCGTAGCACCTTGATTTTGTTACAATGCCACGTTGTTGTGACCGTACTGACTGCTTTAAATCATGAGCTTTTGGGTTGTGCCAAATGTGGAAGGTGAACAATAACATCTTTCTGACCGGTACTTCAAACATCGTCTGTGCACTTAAATGTGAAATCCATGAATTTGTTTCTATATGACATAAGAGGCTTCAGACACCACTGCATTTGCCAATGTCCTGGGCCAGAAATATTTGCTGAGTTAGTTCAGCTTTTAGTGGGAGACCAATGAATTGTATCAGTTCACACATTCATACTACTGCATATTTGTCCAGTGGTTGCATTTTTATTGCATAGGTGGAACCTTGATATGTAACTATTGGCAGGCTGTCATCTTGCTGCTTGTTCTGCATTGCTAGAAATTCTCTTGGTTGTTGCTGCTAAGCTTTATCTTTCATACTTGGCTTATACAGAGTGCACAGCTTTATGATTTCTTGGCCAGAAATAGTAAATAGATTTTGGTGTTGGTACAAATAGTTTAAAATCACAATAATGATTACCTTTTCTTTTTCAAGATTTTGCCTTCAATCTTGTCCAAGTCCTTTGGTCTTTGTAATTATTCGCTAGGTGCACATGTTTTAACTGTTGATGTTGTTTTTCTTGATGATTTTTCATTCTTTATATTTACATTGTGGAGTTGGCCTATGTGCAGCATGAGATATGCCTAACATTAAAAACGGGAAAAACTTTCAAGATTTTCTTAGCCCTCCTTTAATGTCAGGAATTTGGTATAAGAATGTACCCTGTTTCTGTTTGACTTGTATTCTGATTTTGTTACAGTTTTCTCCATTAGTTTAACCAATCACAGCATGTCTCATTTACTCAACTTTTTTAGTTTTGTTGAAATTGCATTACTATTTACATGTTTTCCTGATATTTATGACAAGGATTACTGATTTTGTGTAAGATATTACATGTGATATTGGAAAGCTGTGAAACATATCACCTTATAGGGTTTGAATGAACTTGCAGACTTGTTCCATTTCATTTCATGTTACTAGTGACTGCACACAGTATATGCTTGTTTAGTTGCGCTATTCATGATGATTGGGGACCAGAATAGTCAATACTGGTACTATGGAAATTAATAATTATTAGAGAAGGACAGAACATCCTGAATCGTTTGACAAAGTTGATCTGATGGAAAAGATAATTCTGTGAACAATTAATATTGGTGGATTTTCGACAGAAAACCATTGTGTTTTTTACGTGTTATAGTATGAATTTCATGGGATGTTAGGGTTTGTACCCTCAAAGGGGTATATGAAAACAAATTTTGGGGTGCAACACTTTTATATCTTTTTATTTCTGTACAAGAATTTTTGTTTCTAGACGAGTTTGTGCCGTCGACTGTCATCAAGCAGTCGTGAAACACCATGGTCCTTGAGCTCGCATCAATTGGTGGGGCTACATGGTAGTCTTTGCTTCTTAGGAGTTATTAGGAGTGGCGCTTTTAGTTGAGAGTCGTTCTCTTAGTGCTGCAGTGTTTTTCACTAGTTTCTTCTCTTGCAAAGATTGTGTTGGTCCTGGTAACCCTAGGCTTACTATTATTGTTTGTTATAACTTTCTCTTCCTCTTAATGAAAATGTTCTTAGACATGGTCAAACATTTTTATTGCCGCGTGTTGATAAAATAATGGAGATTACTTTTGGTAATTTATAAAATATGATAATTATAAACTAAATAACTATACCTGCTTTCATTCATTGAAGTGTATGTTTGTGTTTCTGTTTATGTTTATTTATTACCTCATAAAATTGATCACTGAACCATTTCATCTGCTCTACTAGTAGCATTGATAGTTCTTTTCTAGAGCAGATGTAGTCAGTAAATTGTTGAGGTTTCTCATTTTGTGCCGGCTGCAGGAATTGGTGATGATCTTCCACCACCAAACTTGAACAGTACAGATATGAGGGGCACTGAGCATGTCAGTGGTAATGGAAGAGCAATTACTCCTACTAGTACAAATGATAGGGCGCAGACAGCTATGGAAGCACAAATTCATCAGCTTGAGCAAGAAGCATATTGTTCGGTTCTCCGTGCATTTAAAGCACAGTCTGATACCATTACATGGGTTGGGACCATTAAACTAATTCAACACATTCAATTTTGGCAACGATGTTAGATTTTTAAATTGACCTGAGGTTAACTTCACAATTTTTCAGGAGAAAGAAGGTCTCATAACAGAACTTAGGGAGGAGCTAAGAGTATCTGACGAAGAACACAGGCAGCTATTGAACAGGATCTACAATGATGATTTGACTCGCAGCATAAGGTAGCATAATAATATCCCCTTTACTTCATCGATGCCTATCCAAAAATTTGTCTTCTTTCCAGCATTCTGAATTTCTGCCTTTAAATTAAGTGAATGGAGATCAAAAGGAAGATTTGATGCAAGGGCGCCCAATAATCTGAAGCCAGTATATGATCCTTTGTCCATTCATACTACCTCTGCCCACAAGAGGCAAAAGACATCTCAACTCCTCACTGCTTCACCTGCACCATCTCCTCTGATGCATCCACAGCAGGTGGCCGCACTAACACACCCATCATCTTCAACAGCTATGAAGGAAGTTCCACCAGGACCTAAAGGCAAAAGGCTAAAAATGGTATGCTGATTTATTTAGACAACTTGTTTCCAAAAAGAAATATTTCTGTTTGATTCTTTTTACAGAATCTTATGTGCTTCTAGGGCCAGACGGTACCTGGGGGCTCTGCAGTGAAGTCCATGGCATCTTCAGAAGGTCTTTATACAAGAAGATCACATTTGAAAAGATATTTTCCTGGTTGTCCTTCTGCTGAACTTTCTCAAGCACAGAATGTCAACCCATTAATTGGACGTAAAGCCATGAATCGTTGGCCTGATGATAATAATTTCTATGAAGTAGTTATATCTGATTACAATCCAGAAACGGTGTGTTTCTCTCTCACCAAAATTGCATTTACTTTTAATTAAAGTAGTCTCTTTCTTAGGAATTTCCTTGCAGGGCCTTTACGCGCTGGTTCACGACATGAATACATCAAATGAGACCTGGGAGTGGGTTGATCTTAAGAAGGTACATGATCCTTTTTTCAATATGGACATTCTTCCGCTATGTTGTCTATGAAATCTAAATCTTTTGGACTTTGGTGCCTCAACATTTTTATATTATACAGTGAGATATTTTTATTTTAAATGTCGTTGGACGAGGAAGTTATAAATTAAGATCACTAGTTTTATAAATATATATTTTAAAATAGTCTTTAATTATAGTTAGATATTATCACACTGGTGTAAACGTGATGCTAAGACCGAACTATTTGGGGGATATTTGCCAAATTGACAATATTACTCTTACCCATAACTTCTCTTAACATGGTCATGTGCTGATGAACATAGGTAAATGAATTAATCTATTAGGAGAACTAGGTGAATTCTCCGCGCGTTGCTGTGGTATGCAAAAGTAAATTTAATCTAGCTAAGAGGAATTTAAAAATAATTTCAATAATGAACTAAAGAAAAGACATCATCTTATTTGATGATGGAAAGAAAGATATATACATGTGAGTTATTTAATGAGAATTTCCAACACAAAAACAAAAAACTTAAGATCTCAAGGATCAAGAAAGCAATAGCCCATGCGTTGCTACAAAAATTGTTGATAGTTTGAAATAAGATTATTTATATAAAGGAATAAACAATTATAAGTTAATGTTAATGGATGGCGTGGCATAATGCTAGTGGATGATGTGTCTTGCTTGCATGTAGATTATAATTGCAAATGCTAGTTGACCATAAATGTGACCAAGTAGTGGAATGATGAGGTGGATAGCTTGCATGTTGAAAGAATTAGCTAGTGGAGTTGTTAGTGGAATGATGAGGTGGCTAGCTTGCATGTTGAGAGAATTAGCTAGTGGGGTTTGTCTATATAGGTGTAGTAGACTACCCAAGACGAAAGCGTAGCATAACCTACACTTTAGCATTGCTGCCCTTGATGTGGCACAACACGCAACCTTCGCCTCGTTGGTAGACTGGTGGTATCACTCCCTACGCTCTGTTAGAAAGATATTTCCTCCATCCCAAATGGTAAGACGTTTGACTTTTTGACTCCAAGTTTGACCACTCGTCTTATTCAATTTTTTTTACAAACATAGTCAAATTTGAGTCATTCTTCAAGAACTTTTATTAATAAAGCAAGCCACGACAAAAGAAGTTGTATGTTGCACAAATTTTTGAATAAGACAAGTGATCAAACTTGGTGTCAAAAAAGTCAAAT
The DNA here is from genome assembly GCA_015847255.1 of Hyparrhenia diplandra. Taxonomy (NCBI): domain Eukaryota; kingdom Viridiplantae; phylum Streptophyta; class Magnoliopsida; order Poales; family Poaceae; genus Hyparrhenia; species Hyparrhenia diplandra. The sequence goes on along the minus strand of JADLZK010010655.1, from coordinate 114,910 downwards.
GTCTTATAATTTGGGATGGATGAAGTAACAACTTGGAATAAAAGGGCGTATAAGGTTTGTACACAATACACACAAACCCTTAGAATAGTAAAAAAATACACAACACATATATACATCTAACACCCCCTTCAAACTCATGGTGGGTCAACTACATTGAGTTTGAGAGCAAATAACTATGGTGTGCCCGAGTCTATGCCTTTGTGAAGCAATCTGCGAGCTGAATCTCTGAAGGCACATGATGGAGCGACACAACCTGATCATGCATCTGTGATCTCATGTAAGAAGCATCGACTCCAATATGCTTGGTGGGCTCATGCTTCACGGTTATGGAAAGAGTGGGAGATGTCTGGACGGTTGATCCCAATATATACAAGATACCCAACGAGGTGACGATAGCGATTAGGATCATTAAGAGACCCACCATCGGTGGGACACAAGTGAACGCCGAGATCCATAGGCGTATCAAACAGTCAGAGCAACGCAAGAGAGAATGTCATGTATGTATTTCCTGGGAGAGGTAGATACTTTTGGATATGGAAGTGACCTCAATACCAATAAAGTAAGAGGACCCAAATTAGACATTAGGAAATTTTCACTAAGGCTCTTCTTGACGAAAAATTGAGGGTCATCACCTGTTGATGAGCATGTCATCAACTTAGAGAAGAAGAAGAGTGCGACCAGAAGAAGAGGTGTGAACAAAGACAACAGGCGTTGAGAACAAAGAAATTCTTGGAGCTATTGTTTTCCTCTAGCATTAATATAATTCATTGTTGTTTAGAAAAGCCTCTTGGGGAAAGGTTGGCTAGAGATTTCTTGGAAAAATACCAGCCCCCTTCGGTCCATAATGAGATGGGACTAATTCTATTTTTATTCTATAGATTTTTTGCTTAGTACTATGTATAGAAGAGAGAAGCCGTATGAGAGTATAGAAGGGAGAAGCCGTATGAGATGAAAACCTCATGTACGGTTTTGGAACGGAGATTTTTTGATTTGAATAGAATGAACGACCGTAACGGATGTTGGCTCAATCCGAAGGAAATTATGCGGAAGCTTTGCAGAATTATTATGAAGCTACGCGACTAGAAATTGATCCCCATTTGATCCCGAGAGACCACAAACTAGCATTCACTGGCCCAGTTATCTGTACAACGTGGAACCTTAGCCACAACCATACAAGTTGCAGGGATGATCAAACAAAGCATGGAAACCCACAAAAGGGCGCGCTGTCTGCAAAATCTGTAGTTGCTGGGTTGGCTCCTTTGTTTGGGCGTGCTTATGACTATGAGTTGTCCACTTCCTGTAACTATATCTCTCCCTCTTATTCATAGAAGAGTTCCTGCTATTATGCGTTAAAAAATAATTATATCTAATTCTATTAATTTTATTGACTTGTCCAATTTTGATAATAACTTAAGCAAGAACATATAGGTCTAGATCATACATGCAACAGTTTTATTTCTAAAATGGAGTAAGAATGTAAGATTGTTGGCAGCACTTGGAAAAATAGCAACATGGAATCTGGAAGCTTTTAGACAAGAAGTATATAATGATAATGCATATTAATTCCAGCCATTTAATTCTGGATAAGTTTGTTTGTAGAACGTGTTGAGCAGTTCCAGAGATGTTACTGCTTTCAAATTGACTTCTTGGTATCTGAAATGTTTGTATTCATGTTGATAAAAGAAGACCTAATATTCGTTCTGAGAAGAAGTATAAATTACAATGCTTCCTCAAAGAAGCCCAGTTGCAGTCCTTTTGCTTCTGCAGCCCTAAAAGACCTATTTTCCTCTCCCTTCTTGCTGACCTAACTTAACTTTGTTGGTCTTGTTTCTGCTTGTACAGCCTGTGCAGTTCTCCTAGTTGTAGCCCCCTCTTTGTACAGTGGTGTTGTTTCTTTTGTTGTTGATTTTTAATAAAATCCTTACAGTGGGGGTCTCCCCTGCTGTATTTAATTTTCAAAATAAAAAAAAATATACAAATGTCTACTAAACTCTTATCTGATGGAATTGTGCTGACCACTGATTTTTTTCTCAAGTAAAGATGGGACAGAAAGATATAAGATGGAAAGAGGATGGGTCTGGGATAGACCCTGTGATGTATTTACAAAGTCAAGGTGCTCGAACTAGTGGTGCCGGGAAGTCCACTAACCATGGTGGGCCGAAGCCTATTCCTGCAAAGGGAATAAGTTTCCAGAAGAATGCATCCAAGAAGGATTTTCTACCTCCACAAAATGTTGATGAGAACAGAAGTTACAACAATATCAATATATTTCATACTGGGAGCCTGATAAAAGTGGTTAGTTTGAATGAACCTCCCCAATTTTTTTCCTGGTTAGAAACCTTGCAGATCTTGTGCCTTGTAATTTTGATTTTTATATTGCATCTGCTCATGCAGGTGAAGAAAATTTTTAGTGTTAGTAATCCTGATCCCGTGGAAGTAGAGAGGGCAAAGAAAGCATTGGAAGTAAGTCCGATTATACAAACTATCTTATCAGGGTATTTTCAGTTTTGTCTAACTCAGAATGCCTTCAGGATCAAGAACGGTCTCTAGTTGGTGCAATAGCAAGGCTTGCTGAGGCATCTGATGTTGCAAGTGGTAAATACTAATGTTGTCCCCCAGACATTGCACCTTTTCCTGCATAATGTATACCATGCAAGTCTAATCCCACCATGGGATGTTAGGATGATTTAGCACAATGAACTTTGTTGCCTGAAATTTAATCTAACATAGAAGAAAATACTCCGTTCCAAATTATAAGATGTTCTGATTTTTCTAAATATATTGCTTTTACCAATTACCATGTATCTAGACATAGCATATATCTGAGCATTGCCCTGATGGAGTCCCTCCCGGGCGAGCAATTGACGGATGACTTATTTGTCAAAACCATCTTGATTGGTTCTTACAGAGACTGCAAAAAGCCCCGTGAGTGCACGTGGACACGTTTGTGTGATGGGCTGATGGCGCGTTCTAGGGTCAACAAAGTGTCGATTAGGGTCCCAGGATATGCCAAATTTTGCCCAACAGCTCCTGCTGAAATTGCAGTATAGTGGAGTATATTCATATGGTCTCTCGTTTCTTCTGTGCTGGCGGCCTGGCACAGTGTACATGCAATTGCAGTTGGGTCTTGAAGTTGATTACAAATATCCTTTCTGTACCGAGTATTACTTGACAGCACTGGCGCCAATTGTTATTTGACAATCCCCTTTTATTCTGAGTGAACAGGTTAGCAGAACCGTGGGAGGAATCTATCAGGTGCTGGCGTGCTGGTAACCAGCATCAGGGAAAGTAACAAACATTGCTGGAATATGCATATAAACTCCATGAGAAAACTTGTGTAAACATTATTGCTGCTAGTTGATTGTAATGTACTCTCTGTAGATTTAATAATTTCCATTTGGGAATTGCACTCAACTAATTCTGACCATGAAAAGCTTCTAGATGTGGCGTAAACAATTTGACATGTGATTCTTCACATAATCAAGAGCAGGATTTGTGACATATCTGGATGGAGCTAGAACCTTCCGTACTTATGGTAATGCTAGAGTTCTAAACCTCTAATAAGATAATCTTGCCGATATTTTGCACAATCAATGCTTGCCAGATCTGGTCTACTAAACCAAATTGCAATAAAGCAAGCATTTCCAAGAATTGACATGAAACTAGGGTCCATTCTTGTCTAAAATGGAAGATTCTGAGAAGAAAATCTTGATGATGTTTTGAATTGCCATGAAACCAGATTCCACTCTTGTCTTGAAAAAATGTTTCTGAGAACTAGGGAAAAACAAGCTTTATACAAACTAGCTATATTTAATCATGAAAATGTCAGCCTGAACATGAGCAGTTTTGTGATGTTGAATTTTGACAGTTGTGGAATTGCAGAAAAAAAGAAGGTAACGAAGACATGATCATCACACAATATAGCTTAATTAATGACAACCAAATCCATGTTAAATTGTTTCAATTTGATCAGTTGATGAATAACAGTGGATTGTCTCCAGACAACTATAATAATAATTACATAAGACAGCAACGCATTGCAATTAGCTGCGTACTACATTGGCAATGAAGCCATACTACACATGAATGAATAGTGAAAGCATAAGATTAAAGGAGTCAACTTTGTCCTAATTAACACTGGAGCTCTCCGTTTGTCTGCTCTTGATCAGATGAGGCATCCTCTGGACTCTGCTTCTCTGAGGCATCCTCCCCCATGGATTCTGACTCCGACAACCACCGGTGGTTGAGCGCTTGTGCCGCAGTGAGCCTGTTGCCCTCGTCAAAGCACAGCAACCCACACAAGAGATCGCCGGCAGCCTTGGACAGGTCCGGTGGCAGGCCCTTGAACGCCGCCACCCCATCCGAGACCATCTTGTCCCGCAGCAAGAGCACCTCCACGAGCATGTCCTCCTTTGTTTCGACGCCAGGGAACACGGTCTTGCCGGTGAGCAGCTCCAGCATGACGCAGCCGAGCGCCCACATGTCGACGGGCGGGCCGTAGCAGCGGCTGCCCTTGAGCATCTCCGGCGCGAGGTACCACAAGGTGCCGACGCGGTCCTCCAGGTAGGGCGGGCGCACGGGCGTGGCGCTCCCGAAGTCGCAGATCTTGAGCGCGCCACCGGGGCCGACGAGCACGTTCTCCGGCTTGATGTCGCGGTGGAGCGCCCCCGCGCGGTGCACCCACGCGACGCCGCGCAGGAGCTGGCGCATGGCGGCGCGCGCGGAGCCCTCCGGGAAGCGGCCCGTGAGGCGGAGCCGGCTGCGGAGGTCCGGGCCGTCGACGAGCTCCGTGACGATGAAGAGGTCCCCGGTGGCGGCGTCGGCGGCCACGTCGCGGATCTGCACCACGTTGGGGGCGCCACGGCAGGCGGCCAGGCAGCCGGCCTCGCGGAGCGCCGCGCGGGTGCCGCCGTCGTCGCCGCCGCGTGTGGCGCGGACCCACTTGACGGCCAACATCTCGCCCGTGCGCAGGTGGCGCGCCCGCACCACCTTGCCGTACGTGCCCTCCCCGAGCACCCCGAGCTTCTTGTAGTCGTAGATGGAGCCGAAGACGTAGCGCGAACGCTTCTTGGCCTCCGGGAAGCAGGGCCCGTCGAGCGCCGGGCGCTTCCTGGTGGCGATCGCCGCCGCCATCAGCTTTTCGCTTCTTGTTGCGGAGAGGGAAGAGCGCGCGCAGAGAGGGAAGCTGAAATTTTGAAGAGCTGCCCTGGCGGCGCCTGGGTCTTTGTTTATAGGGGAAGGGGATGCGTGGACGGTGCAGATGTATCTGGCGTGGGCGTCACGCGGATCCGAGGGCTCTCCGTCCTCCGCCCTTCCGCACCCGTTGCTGCCTTTGCAACGTGCGTGCGTCCGACGCTGACGCTGCAGGGACAGCTCATCACGACCAACGCGTCCGCGTTTGAATTTTGAAAGACTACCACCGCCTTTTGGTAGGAGTACGAGTGCAAATCGGTCAGAAATTTGAATCGGATACCATACTTTCCATATTAATATCGATATTTTCAAATGGATATGAGTATCATTTCGAATATCCTTCACAATTTTTTTTTTAAATGGATCTGAGTATCACTTCGAATATCCTTGACAAAATATATATATATATATATTATATTGCTCTGGTCCGAATTTGGATATCACAAGTGCGACAAAATTCCTTTCTTTTAATTCAACAAGTAACATGAAAACACCCAAAAACTTATGCTTTATACAAAAATATTGTTTAAACAAACATCGAGCTATTATCGGATGTAATGCTATAATTGTAAATATTTTAAGAAAAAAAGAAAAGTCTGAATACATAGTACATCTAGCCAAGATAAAGGTAAAGCTCTGATTTTCATTCATCACCACCTCCGAAGCCATCAAGAACTAAGGTTTAAAGGCTGAATACCTTGTTGATAAGAATTCCCTTGTCCTTTCGAACAAACTAAAAGTGTTTCTAAATATAATTCAGCCATGCTTAGAATCACATCACTGTTATCATGAGGTGCTAGAGAAAAACAATCTCTACGTTCCATGCATCAAATATCTTTTGTCCTTTGGAACAAACTAAAAGACAATACCATGAGAAAGGATTCAAGAAATATTCTGAATTCATTTCTTGTTTGCTTGTGGCCTAATAAAACAATGAGCTTTTTGCTTTGGAATATCATGAGGCACATCAAGTGGTTCACATCCGCCTTTGAAGTAAATGCGGTAAGATATGATAATTAAAATAATAGGGCCTCTAAAGTAAATGCAATAAGATATGATAATTAAAATAATAGGGGTGGACTTGGACGTCGTGGTAGAGGAAATTATGGTGTTCAATTCTAAAACACGCAAAATTCATGTAAGAGGCAAGAAAAGGGAGATAAAGAGAAAGGAGGAAATGATGAAACAAAAGATGTTTGCCATCGTTACGGTGGAAGAACTCATTGGGAACATAACATCGCACACCAAAAATCATGTTGAAAGTGGTAGTGGTGATAATATTTTTGATGATAATATATTCAACTGAGACAGATAATAGAGAATATGACCACAACACAGGCAACTCATCTTGATGTTTATAATTTTTCACCCAAGAATAAATGATCTTGTCGTTATCCCTTCTTCATGAATGAATAAGTATGATATACTTGCTGGCTGGATGTGTTGGCTTGCCACATCAGCTCCTGGTGCATGCGTAGTAGTGTGCTTTGTACCTTTGGTGCACCAAAGATCTAAGTTATGTTTTTTTTAGTTGGAGTACCCATCCATGAAACACTTAATAGTTTAGGTAACTACAGTTCAATTTACTCTTAACAAAAAAGATTTTCTTGTCTAGCTAGCCAAATCAAGGCAAGGTTCCAAACTTGCCATTAATGTGAGCTAGAGGAAAGCAAAATCTAAATGCACAACAATATTTTATTGAAAAATCGACTGCACCATAATTGTTTCGATTGTACAACATTGAATGAACTTACTATAAACGAGTGACTAAATATGAGTAGAAATCTAACAGTAAATTTGAGTCGTTGATTTAATATCAAGTGGATGGAATAAGGGGACTAACTATTCAAAATTGTAATTGTAAATGAGAGTCAAAGCATAAGTTCGATCAAAATTATTGAGAGGATTTTAATTTTTTTAATCAATTAGATATATTATAAAAAATATAATTAACGAAGAATCATTTGATATGCTAAATTTTATTATCCTATATCATATTGATCAAACTTGGGATGGTCTAACTCTTTAAGATTCTTGGATATTACTTATAATCTGAGGCGGGCGGAGTTACTTACAATCTGAGACTGAGTTTGAGATGGAGGGAGTAGTAGGTAAACTAAAATCAGCCATCCTAATTTTTGTTTAAACAAAAACAGTCATCGAAAAGTAATTCCATCGAACTAACACATTTAAATTTGAAAATGAACCGTGACCAATTGGAGACTTTGGAGTATTTTGTATAGGCAAAATTTGCCCACGGGACACCGAAAATGATGTGTTTTTCTTTGAGGACACCAAAAGTGGACTTCGTTTCTTTCAAACACACATGTCGTTTGTTGCAATTTTTGCCCGATCACACCGAGACGATTATTTTAATATTTTCAACCAACGTAGAGAAAGAATGGTGACAATATGACCATTTTGCCCTTGGCTTGATCGGGTCGGCGGGCCGACAGTGCGACTGTGCCATGCTGCAAACTTCACGTGGGCAACCTTAGGGAGTGGTTCAAGTCCCTTACAACCGGGTCCCACCATGGTAACGTGGCGTGCCCAGATTGGTCACATTGACGTGGCTAGCTCCCTTTGGATTCCCCCTTCGGTGGTTGCCCACATCCGCTCCCGTCCGCATCCTTTTGACTCGAGGAAACAAACAAAGGGATGAGAACGGAGCAGAGAGCGTCGGCGTCAGACTCGCTTCGTCTCTGCCGGCAATGGTCCTCGGCGCGGCTGTGCGCCAGCGGCTTGGGCTTGCCAGGGAGGAGATGCGCTCGACGCGCGGCTGTTGGCTAGCCCGAGCAGGGCGGCGGTGGCGCGGCTTACAGCGACGGCGCATGGAGGCCACGGGAATGCTGTGCAGCGGCATGCGACGAGCGAAGCAGAGCAAGGGCACGATGGCTGCGGCGACCGGCGGTGCAGGGCAGGCATAGCTCTAGCGCGTTCAATTCCGACGATGGAGGCAGGCGTAGGGCATGCCCCTGGCGGTGGCGAGCTCCTCGACCGCGGTGGCGTCCTCTGGACTCCAGCAGCAGGGCCGACAGTGAAGGAAAGGAGCCAAGGGCAGAATGGTCAGAATGCCACCATTCTCTCTCTAGGACTGGTTGAAAATATTAAAATAATCGTCTCAGTGTGTTCTAAGCAAAATTGTAACAAACGGGTTGTGTGTTTCAAAGAAAGCGAGTCCACTTTCGGTGTCCCCTCAGAAAAGCACACCACTTTCAGTGTCCTGTGGCAAATTTTGCCATTTTGTATAAGAGCAAAGTTGGCATTTCCTACCACGTACCTGTACATTGCTGAGTTATCAAGGTTCTGTTTTAAGACCAAATACCCCACCCTCATTGGTGGTGACTTCAATATAATCAGATATAGCTCTGAGAAGAATAAGTGCTTTGATGATAATCATTTTTCCACAGTGTTCAATCTTATCATCAATTCTTATGAGCTTCGAGATTTACCTTTGTCTGGGGGCAAATTCACATGGAGTAACAACAGGAATAACCCTACATTAGAAAAAACTGGATAGAGTGCTTATATCCAATGAATGGGAAAAAAGATTTCCCCTTGTGCAATTTAAGAAAGATCCCAGATTTTTGTCCGACCATAATCCCTTAATTATGAGAACAGACATGGGGAAAAAAAGTGGGAGCCAGCCCTTTTTGTTTTGAGACCTCATGGCTCAAACATAAGGAGTTTGGGGAAAAAGTAAAGGAGATCTGGGATAAGAAAGTACAAGCTAAGTCCGCTTTTAGATATTTGGTGTATTAAAATGGACAGAATAAAGAAGTTCTTAAAAGGTTGGGGCCTGAGTTTAAAAGGCCATACTAGAAAATATAAGAATATTTTAAAGAAGGAGCTCAAGTTTTGGAAGAAGAAGAGGAACAAGGTGCTTTAAGTCATGATAAATTGGATAGAAAAACTTTTATACAAAGTGAGATGATGAGACTGTTGGAGGAAGAGGAGATGTATTGGCACAAAAGGTCCAACAGTAACTGGCTATTGCAAGGGGATAGTAATACTGCTTTTTTCCACAGAGTGGCTAATGGCAAAAAAAGAAAGAATACTATTTTCTCTTTAAATCATAATGGTCAGTCCATCGAAGGAGATGAGGCACTAGTGAGCCATGCTACCAATTTTTATAAAGATTTATTTGGGCCTAGTGATCTCTCCAACTTTAAGCTTGAGCCAAGCTGTTGGGAGCCTGAAGAGAAATTATCTAGTCAAGAAAATGAGGAACTAGAAAAACCTTTTGAAATAGAAGAAATTAAAAGAGTAGTTTTTTCCATGGAGAAGAACACAACACCAGGCCCAGACCACTTCCCAATTGAATTTTATCAACACTGTTGGGAGACAATCAAAAGTGACCTCTGTGCACTTTTTGTTGATTTCCATAATAATAGTTTGGACATTGGAAGAATTAACTATGGGGTAATTTCCTTGCTTCCAAAAGTTAAAGAAGCAAATAATATCAAGCAATACAGGCCAATATGCCTTCTTAACGTGATCTACAAAATCTTTACTAAAGCTTTGACTCTGAGACTGGAAGGAGTTATGTGTAAGATCATGAATAAGAGTCAGTCTGGGTTCGTTAAAGACAGAAATATAATGGATGGCATTCTTGCATTACATGAGATTATTCATGATACTAAAGTAAGGAAGAGAGATGGGATCATTCTCAAACTTGATTTTGAGAAAGCTTACGATAAATTAAACTGGAACTTTCTGCAGGAATGCTTAATTCAGAGAGGGTTTGGAGGAAAAATGTGCAAGTGGATCCAAACTGTAATGAACTCTGGTACAGTAAGTGTCAAAGTAAATACAAAAATTGGCAGCTATTTCAAATCCAAGAGAGGAGTGAGACAGGGAGACCCTTTATCTCCCTTTCTCTTCAATATTGCTGCGGATTCTTTAGCAAAAATGATAAATTTAGCTCAAAAGAATAAATTGATTCAGGGCCTAGTGCCTGATTACATTGAAAATGGAGTGGCAATTCTACAGTATGCAGATGACACCATCCTCTGTATACAGGATGATAAAGACCAAGCTACAGCTCTTAAAGTCTTGCTGTATCTATATGAGAATATGTCTGGTTTGAAAATCAATTTTACAAAAAGTGAAGTGGTTATGGTTAGCCAGGATGATAGCAAGAATATTGAATACTCTGACATGTTCAATTGTGCTATTGGAAAGTGGCCCATCAAGTATCTTGGGGTACCAGTAGCAGGATCTAGACTTCATGTTGTGGATTGGCTTCCTATCTGTGAAAGAATATTGAAAAGACTAGATGGATGGAAGGGTAATGCCCTCAGCTTTGGAGGAAAATTAGTGCTTATTAATTCTTGCCTGTCTAACCTACCAATATATGCTATGTCCATGTTTTGGCTGCCTGTGTCAGTTATAAACAAAATGGACATTGCCAGGAAAAGATTTTTTTGGCAAGGAGGTAGTATCAAAAGAAAATATCATCTGGTGAAGTGGACTATGATCACTAAGGCTAAAAATAAGGGAGGCTTAGGAATCAAAGATTTAAGGAGAATGAATATAAGCCTTCTTTGCAAATGGTGGTGGAAGGCAGAAATGGGGAAAGGGATTTGGGCTGAAATCATCAACAAGAAATACCTGAAAAATGGGATGGTGGCAATTCTAACCAAAAATCAGAAAAACTCTCCTGTGTGGAATGATTTACTCAAAGTAAGACATGTATATCTCAAAGGAAGATCTATGTATGTTGGTAATGGAAGAAACACTAGCTTTTGGCATGACAAGTGGTGTGGGTTAGTCTCCTTGGCAGACAAATTCCCACTACTATATGAAATTAATAAAGAACAAAACTGTTCTGTGGAAGAGATGAGACAGAAAAACTGGAGGTTGTCTTTTAGGAGGTGGTTATATGAAGAGTTGCAAAACCAATTAAGGAGATTATATGACATCACATTAAGATGTGATACTAGTAATGAAAAAGACAAGCCCAGATGGGGCTGGGAAAAAAGTGGAAACTTTTCTGTAAAATCAGTTTACAAGCATTTAAGTAGACATGATTATGGTTCTGACTTTAAAAGAATTTGGAGGGCCAAACTCCCTCTCAAAATCAAAGTTTTCATGTGGTTAACTGAGCATGATGCTATTCTCACTAAAAACAACCTAATCAGGAGGAAATGGAAAGGAGATCCCAAATGTGTATTCTGTAATGAAAATGAAAGCATAAATCATCTGTTTTTCGAATGTGCCTCTGCTAGATATATTTGGAGTTTGCTAGCACATTCTTTTGGCGTCTCAGTCAGACCTGCTAATCAGGATCAATACTGGAGTTGGGTGAGGGGAATTTTACCCCAGACACACACGATGCATGTGGTTGGTCTAGCTGCCGTGTTCTGGGCAATATGGCGAATCAGAAATCTAGTTTGCTTCGAAAACAAAAGAGTGCAATCTCCTACAGAGATTGTTTGTCTAATCTGTTCTTTCATTACATACTGGACAGGGCTTTTACAGGAGGAGATGAAGAACCCAGTGGTCCAAGGCGCCGAAGTGATCAAGTCAATTGCATTGAGTTTCCACAAGCTGCAGCAACAGCCGGAAGAGCAAGAGAAGCAATTGGTACCGTACGCAGGAGGTGGAGTAATCTAAGCGTTGGCTTCAAGAAAGGGACTAGGATAGCTATCCTGTAGTTCGTTTTAGCTCGTCTTTTGCTGTTTTGTCTTCCTGGTGTCATTTGTTCTGAAGTTTAATCTGTCGTTGGTGAGAGAGCTCTTCTGGGCTGCTCTGCGCGTCTCCCCCCCATCTAAGCTCCCTGTGTGTGTTGAGGTGGGGGGTGGTTAAACTCTAGTGGTAAGACGTTGGTAGGATCTCAAAACTCAAACTCTGTAATTTCGTTGCGAAAGTAATGAAATTCGGGTGACCGTTAATGGAAAAAAAAAAAAAAACGTACCTGTACATTGCTTTACACTTACCTGAAAACAGGGGAGAGAAGAAGAAAATCCTAGAACGCCGTCCGATGGGCGACGCTTACGCGGCGCCGCGCGCCGCTTATTCGAACCGGCGCCGCCCTTCTTCTTCCTCGCGTTCGCCCAAGCCCCTGCCCGTCCCGCCGCCGCCGGCTCCTAGGGCCGCCGGGCTCTCGGCGACCCTAGGGCCGCGGCCCTAGCTAGCCGGAGCTCCGGCGAGCCCTGGCGCCCGGCGGCGTCCGCCTCCTCCTCCCCCCCTCTTCTTCTCCAACACCGGCGAGATCGGCTGCCGCCATGGATTCCGGCGACATCCCCGCCGCCTACCCATGCCCACCGGATGGGGCCTGCCCCCTGGCCGGCTCGGCGGCGGCGCCGCCTCGCTCCACCGCCGGCCGACCGCCACCACCGCCGCGTTCACGACCGCCGCCAGCCGGGGCCGGATTCTATACCGGATTCCTCCCCGAACCCTAACCGCCGCCGCCGTCGTCCTCGCCGGGGCCCCTAGAGCTAGGGGATGGTGGCTGAACCCTAAAGCTAGGGCACGGGCGGCGCCGCCTCGTCCCACCGCCCGGGCGGCGGCGGCCCCGCCGCCGGCCGCTCCGCCCCACCCCGGGCCCCCCCCCCACGCCTCCCCCCCCCCGCGACGCGCGCGCGCGCGCCGTCTTGGCGGATATGGATAGCGGCGCGCGTGCGCCGTATAAGAATCGTGCCGGCCGATGGGTCGTCAGGTCGTCGCAATTTGCAAGTCGGTTAATTAGTCCCTGCCGGCTGAATGGCTGATGCACAAAACGACCTTCTAATCACATTCATCATTCAGAAACTCAGGTTAAACATCACAGTACGGACGCATCAGCTGCAAACGGTAATCCATCTACTCCACCAGACATATAGCAATACGTACACATATACGACAAAAGTTAACCACAAGACACAAAGGTTACATATTCCTTCGGTAATAACAAACCTATTCATTTCTAATCGCTGAAAAAAAAAAGTTTGCATATGTAAAATCACATAACACACGTACAATCTCCACAGCCAAACAAGCACACGACGATGTATATCGTCTCTGTTCGCTTCAGCCTTCAGGTGTAGTGGCCACCGGCACCCGTGCCGGCCGCCGGTGGAACACCGTCTGTCCCGTGGAAACCAGCGTCACGTTGGACGCCGCCGCCAGCAGAAGGCTTCACTGCTACGCCCGTCTCGGTCGTCCTAGCAACCGGCGCACCGGCACCGGCACCAACAGCGGGCGCCATCGTCGTCGCGGAGTCGGCGGCCCCAACGCCGAGCGGCGTCGGGTGATGCTCGGCCGCGGTGGCGCGCTCCTTGCCGGCGGCGTTCTGGCGCATGGCGTCCTGCTTGATGGCCTCCACCTCGTGGACGCGCTCCTGCATCCTGGCTTCCGCCGCCGCCTTCTCCGCAGGGTCGTGCGCCCTCGCCTTGGCCACCTTCTCCTGCACGACGGCCTTGGTCTTCTCCTTGCCGGCCCACGCCGAAGCGCCCACGTTCGCCGCCGCCTCCTTGGCGGCCTCCACCGCGCTCGCGTTCCTCCCGCCCTGCATCACGATCGAATTCTACTTGCTCGTGTAACTGCAACTGCATGCGTACCGGTTGGATTCGTGTGCGTGTCGTTTTATGCACGTAACCGCGCCTCGCGTCAGGCTGTACGTGTCTATGCACGTGTCCCCGAATCGGCTCCAGCCGCCGTGTACGTGTATTGGCTTCAAGAACCTGCATTGTTCGCACCATTACACGTGCCATAAAAGGCTAGCGACACGAGTACACGAACATATACTCTCTTTATGATTAGCCATTATTATTACTAGCAAAAAATACGCCGTCGCGTTGCACCGGGATGTATAATTTTCTGTTGTACTTGTGCCAATCACGAGGTGTCCATGCATCGTAACAAGATACCCATTATTGTCTGGTACTCGTGTCGATAGCAAATGTATTAACGTGTTTGGCGTGGAGGTCTCCTCATCTTGATTCTTAGTTTCTTCCTCAAATCCCATGAATTTATTCTCGGAAACTTATTGGTTTGATTTGACGAGTTGTCTTATATTAGGACTCCTATTTGTATGAGTAGTCTGATATTATGAAGTTAGGATCTACTGATTCGGATTCAATGTGAACTCCGGTTGAAAAAAGAATACAGGAATAGGCTTGAACCTTTTGCTTCCAATTTGTTTTTGTCGCGATGATTTTGTTTTGGTTTTCTTCCTCAAATTCGTGAGTATATGGATGACATTTTCATCTGCACATGTCCGTCTCCAACTCTATTTCAACTTTTACTCCAACATATATTTGTGACACGTAGGAAATCTCTCGAGGCTGGGCTTCCAGATTGTAAAAGAGTAGGAAAGTGGGGCTGGGTCAGGAGAAAAAAAGGAAGAAAAATAATAAAGGCCGTAAAAATTTTCTTGTTTCAGTGCACGTATTTTACCTAGAAAAAGCGAATAAATTAAGCCTCTAAAAGAGGTGTCCGTGCTTGTTGCATGCAAGTGGCCTAGGAGCCTCCCTTGGGGAGCCCACTCGACTTTCCCAAAGCCCAACACATGAAACCCAGCTAGCGGTGGAGGGCGACAACCTCGCGCATGGTGGAGTTTCGTCCATGACGACGACGCTCGCTGTGACGGACGAGGTGCCGCTATTGATCCGGGCGGTGGGGGATCTGGCAGCTGCCGCCGTGGTCTCGCGGTAGGAGGTGGCCGTCATCACCCAGTGCACGGCGCTCGGTGATCGAGCTGAGGATTATTGCCCTATTCGATCAGGCCTCATGGCGGTCACGAGCGACGAGCTCAGGTGCTCGGGTGGCCGCATCGGCGGCTCCATGGAGCCACCTTGTATTCGCGCATCCCTTCCCGGCAGCTGCGGCGGCGACCCTAGGCGTCCCCGCGGGCCACGAGCGATGAGCATAGGCGTTCTAGCGGCCACGTGAATCGGGTTGTGGATTATAGGAGCAAGTTCCGTTGATGCTTTGATTTATCGACCGGTAGACCTGCTTTGAGGAATTTTTATTGACCGGTAGATGACTTCTACTCGGTTTGTAGTGCTAGTCGAAATTGGAATTCTTATTGTATTCAATTTGGAACCTTTTCTACTTTCCTTCTCATAGTACTTTCCGTATGTAATCCGTTGGGCAACCCGTGATGGGGCTGGACGCCTGAAATTTCCATGGAATTCTAGAAGGCTGGACGAAATTTTTGGATGGACGACAAAAATTTTCTCTCTTTATTAGTAGGTATAGATTATATATATATATATTCTCTGTTGTTTCGAGCTTTAGAAAAGTATAAAAACATTAAACTACTACTCCCTCCGTCCATTAATCAAGTTCATCTTATCAAAATGTAGTTTGCATAAGCCAGAGACAACGTGTTTCTCCTCGTCCCATGCGCTCGTGGCGTCTCCCAGGTGCCCACGGCTCCTCGCATGTGGTTTGCATATGCGTCCTCTGATAAAAAAAAAAAGAGGTTACACTACTACAGAATCGCTCATCACTACCACCGGCATCACTGCCGGAATTTAATCCACCGGCAGTGTTGAACCTCGCCCGGCAGTGATGAACCGTTCAGGCGTGGGGAAACTTCGAAAACTCCACGGATACGACCAATGCCGGCAAGTGAAGATTCAGATCACCACCGGGTTGGTCTTGATGGACCAGATCACTCGCGGGTTTGAATTAGAACCCGCGATTTGAAGATTGACACAACCGGGTTGAATTAGAACCGATAGCGATTTGGGAGGGGAAGCAAATTAAAGGAACCGATAGCTCGCGGGGTTGAATGAAGAAGGAATAGTAAAAAACAAACGATAGAAACAGATAACGGAGATGAATTAAAAACGACTTGAGAGTCATTATATATTACTAGATAATATATTTACAAAACGAAAAAATAAAAAAAGCGGCTGCCGCCATCGCCTCCGCTCCGCCGCCCCAAGCGCCGCCATCGCCTCCTCCCGCCGCCCGGCCGCTGAGGCCTCGCGTCCTCGCTGCCCGGCCTCGTTCCGCCGCCCGGCCAGCGTTCGGCGCCCCGGCGCGTTCCCGCCGGCGGCTGCCGGAACTCCGCCCGGCCTCATGCGGTATCCCCTAGCGAGGATGTCGGGCGATGGCCTCGACCTTGAAGGCGTAGAAGTTCGCCTTCTCCACCAACGGCCAAGGCACCGTTGGCGGGCCGAGTTCTTCGGCCAGGTGGGTGAGCTTCGGAGGGCGCCGTGGAGGCGCGCCCACGGTGAACAAAAGCTCGTTGGTGTAGACGCCGGCCATCTCGTCGATGAAGAAGAAGCTAGCTGCACTGGGTTTTATGGAAAGAGAGAGGCTAATTAGCGATGGAGATGGTACCAAATCAGAGCGTTGTTATATAGTAGCAAGCCATGGAATGCATGCAGTCCATTGTCATTCCCAAGACGCGGCGCCATGAAAACAGTCAACAGCGCATGACCGGCTCATCCAATGGCCGTCGCGATCGGCCCGTCTCCCCACGAAAGGCCGACCGGCTACGCGTTTGCGCGCGTTTCCAATGGCCGCTTCCTCGGCTGGCACGGCGTTTCCCAACACCCAATCCCGAAATCCCCGGTTCGATCCCCAACAAGCTAGTTTTTGACCATTTTTTCAAGAACGATGATCGAGTTTAGCATTGTTATTTTGAAACAAGGAATGCATGCTTCACACTGTTTACCATTGCTACAAGATCAACCACACGCATACCTTCGATGCCGACGGGTGAGGGAGCGGAGGAGGGAGGGAGGGAGGGAGACGAGAGACTTCTGCTGGCTGGAGCACGAAAATGACACACTCAACAAGCTGTAGCACGTCCACAACACTGCCGGGCTATTTAAAGAATCAAACTTTGTACCGCCCAACGGATAGCCATCACTGTTTTTTTTTTTTTTACCACAATACTGTAGCTGTCACGTTCACTTAGCGTGTTCACAGTGGCTTTGTGCTTTGCATGCATGCCGCTCGCTTGGAGAACCGCGTTGCCCGGTAGCATTCACTGCCGGTTAGGAAACCGACGGTGTCTCCGAATCGATGAGAAAAGCACGTGGGCACCACCGCGGCGTCGGCGGGTTAAATCAATGTCGGTTAAAACAACTGGCGGGTGTAGTTTCACACCCAGCGGTGATGCGTAGATCAACGCGGGTGTAGTATCACACCCGGCGGTGATGTGTAGATCACTTTGCGGTCGCGGATCTTTCTGCCAGTGGTATTCGACATCACTGCCGGGTGAAAACTTAGACCCGGCAGTGATTTCGAAAAATTCAACGGCCGCACAGTTCTCAACTCGACCGGGTCGACCACTACACCAATCTTTGGCGCCGCTGCCCCGCCCTCCATAACGGCGGTCGACTCAACCACGCCATCTCGCCTATTTAAACGGTAAGGGGGGGCCCAGTGTTTTGCACCTAGTTTCTCCTCTCTGTTGTTGCATTCTTGGTTCGTCCAGTAGTTCCTAACCCTCTCCTCAAAATACAGAGGGCTTAGTTTTGAATTTTTAGTGTCATGGGTTTTGGATCTAGGAAATCTTTTTCTCCTTATTTTCCTTGTTCTTCGTCCTCGATCTTCTTTGCTAGCAGTACTTTCCAGTTCCACATACATATGGCCTTTCTTTGGGAGAAAGCCATCCACATACTGAATATGCCTAGTCCAAGAAAATGGTTTTACGTAAAAGGTGCTAGAAGAGTCTTGCTGATGAAGGAGAGACACCGGGGCTTGCAGCTTCTGTGGGTGCCATGATTCAAGATCGAACTCTGGACTCATATTAAGAGTCCGGAGTCCTTGTGCTTTGGGGTGCTAGTGTTCAGCCAATATCCCAGGCACATGGGCATATAGTATCTGAATCATATGGTGCATCCATGGAAAAACAACCCTCATTGGACCAAGTTACTGTGATTTCATCCTTGGTCCAATGGTCAAGTTTGGGTTTGAAGATGAAGCTCCCGTGAATCTCATCCTCCAACCTCCTCAATGAGTGCTCGCCACCTCTTCACTTCTTCGATCCGAGGAGATGCTACAAGAGACTTACCGAGGTGGTTAAATTTTAATGTGTTTGTACACTTTGATTGTAGCATTGACCTATCTGTGAATTGGTCTTTGTTACCATATATTTAGTTCTATGTAAGGTCTTTGCTATGGAAATATATATAATGTAAGGTCTTTGTTATGGAAATATATGCAATCAAATTTCTTATCTCATTTGTATTTACGTTTGATATGAATCTTGATTGTCTCTTCGATACCTTTGAGTTTCCATTTTTTACCCTTCATCGAACGTAATAAAGACGGTTGCAATAAAGACGGTTGCGTCAATGAAATATCTTTGCATATTATGAGGAAAATTCAACAGATATATATATCCAAATCTAATGTGAATGAAATAAAGTTATATATGTAACAAAAACAAAGAACAGATAATGAATTTTATTCACATCCATATCCCCTTCAGAACAGATAACCAAAACCCCAGCTTGCGTGAAGCATCTACTCGTACATATGCAGCAGCACTGCAACAATGCATGCATGCAAACCGAAAGTGAAGTGACAACACTTTGTGAATTCAACTTTGGGATACATACAAACAACCGGTAGTGATATTGTATTCACTTTTGCCGCTCCATTCAAATAACCGGTAGTCATGTTGTTATCACTACCGGGTATATCTTAATACCCGGCAGTGATGTACCTGCACTGATCAACTGCTATAAATCAATGCGCCCGGCCGCATCCACACACATACCCAAGCACGCACCCACGAGCTCCGGTCACTCTGCACGAAATCCACTCAGCTCTTTCACTCTCTCTCTCTCTCTTTCTAGGAGATTTGTTCATGGCTCCAGGATATTACATTGGTAAGGATATTTTTTTCTTGTCTAGAATTCCTATATAATATGCATATAAACAATACATATATATACACTATATATATTTATGAGCTTTGTCCTTTTTTTCTTTTTTATCGCTCAACCGGTGGCGGTCCTCCGCCTTTGCCGCCACCACAAGAACCCGGGTTTCCACGGCGGCGATGAGCCATTAAGCCCCTGGTGTGGACACAAGGCCATTCCCTTATCCAACCATCGTATGTAATTTTTTCTAATATTTTTTTATTTCTTATTTTACTATAACAAATACATGGACAATTAGTTTAACTTAACGTCATTTTGTTGCATTTATATGTTTCACAACTTTATCCCCAATACAATGGCTAGAAACAACACTTAGGCGGTTCTCTATCTCTCGGTTTTGTGGAGACCACGACATCTAGAGCATCGTCACCTGGTCATCAACTATATACGTGTGAAATAAGTTTTTACATCCCTTCGAGGATTCGGGACACAACGACCACCTAATCCACGAGGAGGGGAAACGAGAGAACGACCGTGCAAAACGCCGAGTACCATGCCGTTTCCTTGTGCTTAGATTCTCTTCGGCGTGTTTGCTACATTGTGCCCGATTTCTCGCACTTCAAGATATTTGCCTTGTCTGGCGATAATATCCCCCCATGGCAATATAGCGAATATGTTGGGAGTTACAACCATGATGATGTGGTAATAAATTAAATTCATCATTTTGGCAATGCATATTAGATAGATTCACATCATCCTCATTCATTTTGGTTCTCCCACTTGCGCATTTTGCTCCACGATCTTACTTATGCTTTGCATGTGGCTTGGCGGCCGTTCTCGACCAAGCTACTGAACCGACTTCGGGTACGATTGGGACTTCGCGGCACACACCTTGGCCAGCAAACTACGGAAGGGCGACAATACGCATAAGGTTTACTAACTTAGGCACCGGGTCGCTTCGATGAGGTTATATCTATGGTCGAGCATTTTTTTACGTCCTTGCGAGGGGCGAGAGAGTGCAATCATAAGGGCATTGACCTTCATCGACTCAAGCGGATACTTAATCCGTGACATCAATTACCCGATATTTCTACAATCCTACATTCGTGTGCTTGGATCACAAAATTTGGACCCAATATTGATCCCGGCGGCGATGATGATGATTAGTGTGTTTACTATGTTAATTATTTGTAAGGTTGCATGGTTACTTCCTAATTAATTTGTAATGTTCTTGTGGCCCATGTGGTCTCAAACTTTTTCTGAGCCTTTCACATGCAAATGGGGAAGCACCCACGAAGTTTGAGATTTTTCGGAGTTGGTTTGGTACTTTTTCCAGTTTATTTGAATTTCTGCGCGACGCCACCTTGTAATTATAGTTTGAACTGAGCGTACCCACCCAAAAAGAGACGGAATGCTGCTAGACTTTTCCACGAGGGGTCTCATGTGCCCTAGGAGGCAAATCACCGTGGAGGTCCAAGAAAAATTCTTGTGTTTCCATGGTTTAATTAGCCTTCTTGTCGCCGGTTTAGCTTCGAAGAAAATCATAGTAATTAAAATATTTATCGAGAAAAACCTAAGAACTTGTGTGGGGTCATATTTTGGGTGTACATGGCTAGGAAAAAAAAATTCAAGCCATTTCCACCAAGGAGGATTACACATCCTTCACGGAGGCACATGATCCCTACCATCGAACCGGGACTATACGATGTAGTTCTTGTGCTCCATGTGGTTCATATGTTTGCCGGTGTTGTAGTGGTCTCAAACTTTTTCTGAGCCTTTCACATGCAAATTGGAAAGCACCCACGAAGTTTGAGATTTTTCGGAGTTGGTTTGGTACTTTTCGGTTTATTTGAATTTACGCGCGACGCCACCTTGTAATTATAGTTTGAACTGAGCGTACCCCACGAAAAAGAGGAATGCTGCTAGACTTTTCCACGAGGGGTCTCATGTGCCCTAGGAGGCAAATCACCGTGGAGGTCCAAGAAAAATTCTTGTGTTTCCATGGTTTAATTAGCCTTCTTGTCGCCCGGTTTAGCTCGAAGCAAATCATAGTAATTAAAATATTTATCGAAAAAACCTAAGAACTTGTGTGGGGTCATATTTTGGGTGTACATGGATGGGAAAAAAAAATTCAAGCCATTTCCACCAAGGAGGATTACACATCCTTCACGCGAGGCACATGATCCCTACCATCGAACCCGGGACTATCTGATTAGTGTAGTTCTTGTGCTCCATGTGGTTCATATGTTTGCGGTGTTGTAGTGGTCTCAAACTTTTTCTGAGCCTTTCACATGCAAATTAGGAAGCACCCACGAAGTCTGAGATTTTTTGGAGTTGGTTTGGTACTTTTCCCGTTTATTTGAATTTCGCTTTCCACCTTGTAATTATAGTTTGAACTGAGCGTACCCACCTAAAAGAGCGGAATGCTTTGCTAGACTTTTCCACGGGGTCTCATGTGCCCTAGGAGGCAAATCACCGTGGAGGTCCAAGAAAAATTCTTGTGTTTCCATGGTTTAATTAGCCTTCTTGTCGCCCGTTTAGGTAGAAGAAAATCATAGTAATTAAAATATTTATCGAAAAAAATCTAAGAACTTGTGTGGGGTCATATTTTGGGTGTACATGGCTGGGAAAAAAAATTCAAGCCATTTCCACCAAGGAGGATTACCATCCTTCACAGAGGCACATGATCCTTACCATCGAACCCCGAGGACTATACTGGTGTAGTTCTTGTGCTCCATGTGGTTCATATGTTTGCTTAAGTGTTGTAGTGGTCTCAAACTTTTTCTCGAGCCTTTCACATGCAAATTGGGAAGCACCCACGAAGTTTGAGATTTTTCGGAGTTGGTTTGGTACTTTTCCCAGTTTATTTGAATTTCTCGCGCGACACCACCTTGTAATTATAGTTTGAACTGAGGCGTACCCACGAAAAGAGCCGGAATGCTGCTAGACTTTTCCACAGTCTCATGTGCCCTAGGAGGCAAATCACCGTGGAGGTCCAAGAAAAATTCTTGTGTTTCCATGGTTTAATTAGCCTTCTTGTCGCCGGTTTAGGTAGAAGAAAATCATAGTAATTAAAATATTTATCGAAAAAACCTAAGAACTTGTGTGGGGTCATATTTTGGGTGTACATGGTTGGGAAAAAAATTCAAGCCATTTCCACCAAGGAGGATTACACATCCTTCACGAGAGGCACATGATCCCTACCATCGAACCAGGGACTATACTGATGTAGTTCTTGTGCTCCATGTGGTTCATATGTTTGCTTGCGGTGTTGTAGTGGTCTCAAACTTTTTCTCGAGCCTTTCACATGCAAATTGGGAAGCACCCACGAAGTTTGAGATTTTTCGGAGTTGGTTTGGTACTTTTCTCGGTTTATTTGAATTTCTCGCGACGCCACCTTGTAATTATAGTTTGAACTGAGCGTACCCACGAAAAGAGCCGGAATGCTGCTAGACTTTTCCACAGGGTCTCATGTGCCCTAGGAGGCAAATCACCGTGGAGGTCCAAGACATATTCTTGTGTTTCCATGGTTTAATTAGCCTTCTTGTCGCCAGTTTAGGTAGAAGAAAATCATAGTAATTAAAATATTTATCGAAAAAAAAAAGAAACTTGTGTGGGGTCATATTTTGGGTGTACATGACTGGGAAAAAAAATTCAAGCCATTTCCACCATGGAGGATTACACATCCTTCACAAAGGTACATGATCCCTACCATCGAACTAGGACTATACAGTGTAGTTCTTGTGCTCCATGTGGTTCATATGTTTGCCGGTGTTGTAGTGGTCTCAAACTTTTTCTGAGCCTTTCACATGCAAATTGGGAAGCACCCACGAAGTTTGAGATTTTTCGGAGTTGGTTTGGTACTTTTCCCAGTTTATTTGAATTTCTTGTAATTATAGACGCCACCTTGTAATTATAGTTTGAACTGAGCGTACCCACCTAAAAGAGCTTTCCATGGAATGCTGCTAGACTTTTCCATAGTAATTAAAATATTTATCAGAAAAACCTAAAAACTTGTGTGGGGTCATATTTTGGGTGTACATGACTGGAAAAAAAATTCAAGCCATTTCCACCATGGAGGATTACACATCCTTCACAAAGGTACATGATCATCCATGAAGTGGCAGCATTTCTATTTCACTGCCGGTTGCGTGTAATAACCGGCAGCGAATAGGATTGGGGTGAAATTTTCCAAATCTATCTGAACCTCCCGCCATTTCGTTCCCCACCGCGCCCAAACCAGCCTTGCCTATATATATATAGGTGAGTGGCTCGGAGCAAAATTTTGGCAAGCCATTTGAACACCGCGCCATTCGTTCCCCACCGGCGCGAAGAGCACTAGATTCGCCGACGGAGCGCACCACCAACTCCAACGTCGCCGTTCGTCGTCCCCCCTACGCCGCCCCGGGCCATCCGTTCGCGCATCCCCGGTCGTTACGCTCCGGCGGAATCGAGGCTTGACGGCGTTCTCCCACGCCCGCGCTGCTCCTCCACTCCGACGTCCCCAACGCCCACGCCGGCATCCTCGCCCTTCGGCCCCTTTCCACGGTGAGAACTAATTATCCCTTTAGGTGTACGAAGTTTTTACCTATGAGAATGAGAACTAATTCTCCGCTGTCCTAGCCTCGCGTCGCCCGCTTGGTCTTCCTCCACGCCGACGGAGGAGCGCCGCCACACCTCTCTGCCGTCCATGCACCTCACGCCGTCTTCCTCTTCACCGCCCGACCCCGTACCGTCCGCGACCTTGTCCTCCTCAAATCCTCCAAGACAAGATAGGAGCGCACGAGGCGCCACGAAAGCTTGGTGAGTGCGTCGGTCCACGCCCTTGAGGTGTTCGTTGAAATGCCCGTCTTGGTCACTTTGCAACCTATGCTCGAATTGTGATTGAAATTCATAAGTTAGTGTTGTTCGAAATCCGGTTTGGATATTTTAAATATATGTCTGTGCTTCTTGTACAACTTTTATGAATAACATAGCAATATCATCCTATTTTGGTGACATGTATAGGCAAGCATGGCGTGGTGCGTAGTGTTTGTTGGTCGCGTCTTGGGGATCTATCTAACCCGGGAAGATTGCTATGCTCAAGTCCAAGGCTACGCTAATAATTGTTCTGAAAATACAACAACAATCAAGGTGAAAATTTGTAAATCGCCTACAATAGTGCAAACTAGCCGCCCACGGAGATTGAAGAGAAGCCACCCCACATACTTATGAAGATTGCGAGAATTGCTTTGCTAATTGGTTTTGGAAAGATGTCATGCTTTTATTTATGTCTATGACTCTATGGTCATTAGTGTTTTTATTTTAGAAGTTCATGTAGGCTTAGTTTCTAGAACATTAGGTGGATTTTGTTGTATGTAACCATTAAATCCTGTAATGTTTTGACGATATTAATGTATGATAATTTTTCGGATTTAAAAGAGCTGAATTCCACGAATAAATTCAAAAATTTAAAACAAAAACGCCCCGGTGGCATGGGCCCGACGGTGAATGAGCAACAAACCGGTAGTGTAACTATACCAAACACTATCGGTTTGAATTACTAACCATCATAGACGGCGAAACATCACCGCCGGCTGCATTAACCAACCGATAGTCTCCACTCTAATAACGCCGTCGGGTTGAGATCAGCCGACGGTGTTCATGTAAAGTTCACGGACGGGTTCAAAGTAAGCCGCCATTGTTAGCTCTTCGATACACGTCGGCTCGGTCTAACCCGATAGTGTTATCCCCCACAATTACGTCGGTTCGTTAACGCCCGAGAGTGCTCCCAATATCAACTCTGCCGGTGACTTCCGAACCCGCATTGCTTGGATCAAAAATGCCGCCGGTCGTGGAACACCCGACAATGTTCGGTGACGATCTTATTGCCGGTTCGATATCAAACCGGCGATCTCTCCTCGCATCACCGCCCGGTGTTTTTTGACCCGGTAGTGTTTGAACCCCACATCACTACCGCTATGGTTACGTCGGTTTTAGTTTTCGGCAGTGAAGGGGGTTGGAGTCCCAGCGGTGATGGACAATTCTGTAGTAGTGTTATTTAAGGAGGATTTACATGTGCGGCACCCTCTTGGTCATTGCTTTAAGACTTAAGATGAACCCGATAAATGAATAGAGGGAGTATTTTAAAAACAATTCATGTTAAGAGCATCTCCAACAGTTTTGGTATTTTTTGATTTGACATTTGACTTGTTTGCCAACTCCCCATTCCAAATGCCAAGGGGAAAAAAAGGCGCAAAAAATGCGCCAATTGTCGGAGAAAAATGCCAACTCTTCTTAAATGACAAACGTGAATGCAAAACTGTTGGAGGGTGATTTTTGAGGTCTTTGGCAAAATATGCACATGCCAAACGTGAATGCAAAACTCTTGGAGATGCTCTTAAGACGTCAGAACCAGAGTACATAGATTTGAGAAATACCCCCTCTATCTTAAATTGTAAGTCTTTTCAAAAATCTTAGAGAGTCAAAGTATAAATTTGACCAAAATTATAGAGAGAATTACAAAAATTTGTGCATCAACTAAGTGTACTATGAAAATATAAGTAACGAAGAATCTAACGATACTTAGTTGGCATTCTAAATTTTATAATCTTATCATACAATTTTGATCAAACTTGAGATGCTTTGACTCTTATTAGAATACCTTATATTTTGAAATGGAGGGAATACATAGATTTTGAGAAATACATACGTACCCAATTACATAGCAAAAGTAACTTGGGTGACGAGCAAGAAAGAGAGCCACTACACATCTCATCCCATCGTCCTCTCCCTATATTTGGCTCCTCCATACCTGTTGTCCTCTCCCTACCTTCGATCTTGCGTGCGACGGAAGGCCCGATGGAGGGGAAGGAGGCCGGGCAGCTTAGCTGCCCTGGTGGTGCCCGCAACGGCCGAGCCAGGGAGGGGGGCGAGGGCCCAATAGCCGGACCTTGGTGGAGTTCACACCGGAGTTTCTATGGACGCATGCAGGGAGAGGTGGGGGGGAGGGGGAGAAGGTGATGCCGCCGACGAAACCCTAGCTCGCCGGCAGCTGGGGCCATGGGCTCCAGGGTGGTTGGAGGTAGTGGAGGCGGCGGCAAGGGCAAGGGCAAGGGGCAAGGGGAAGGGCAAGGGTAGTGAAAGGTCCCTTGTGGTTTTTGGTAATTGAGTGTCAACATTAGGTGAACTAATATGTGTGATTGAGATTATACACAGGAGATTAGTTCACATGTGATGATGCAATGAAGGAGCTTATTGCATATGAAACATGACATGGAGTCATGTGACCAAGGTGGTGAAGATCAAGACGAGGCTTGGCTTGATGGACCGGTTGCAAGTGTGAAGGGCAAGTCGAGGGACTTGGCGCCGACGGACCGACGCAACGGTGAAGAGCAAGTGAGGTTAAGATCGATGGACCAAGAAGGTCATGTGATGATATGAAATGGATCATATCATTCTTGATCGTGTTGGTGCATGTGTTGCATCGGCACTTGAAGATGGAGCGGAATGGAAATGCGCAAGGCAAAGGCATAACCTATAGGGCATTTCATTTCGTCGGTCATGAGGAGCTTAGAGAAGTTTATGACCGGGTTTAGGATAGATGGCCGTACTATCAAGAGGGGCAAACTTGTTTGCATATCGGTCATCTAGTGCCACTTGAGCGATCTAACTTTGCGATGTGTTAGGATCGAGTGGCGTGGTAAGAGCAATAGAAAATCCTTTGAAAATGATTGTGAAAATGCTAACACACATGCACATGGTGATGTACACTTGGTGGTGTTGGCACATTTGCAAAGGAGAAGTTGTTTCGGTGTTTCTCGGACACTTGGACTGCTCTTAGAGTGGAATACTGCTTTGATCCATTGTGAGTTGGATCAAGTAACCATGTGGGTTGTGTAGCCCTCTGAGTAAGCTTTCCATAGAGTCCAAGATCATCGAAAACGGAGTTCGGATGAAGGAGATATCGCCATTTTACCGAGCAGTGGTCTGACCGGACGCGGTGACCGGACCCGCGACCGGAAGCATGCAGGATCGACCGGACGCACCGGTGTGTGGTTCCGGTCAAAGAAACAGAGAGCATGTTTTTCGTGGTCGTTCTCGGGGAGTGACCGGACGCATGTTTGCCTGATCGGACGCATGCGCAGGGATTCTATTTTTGGGCAGGTTGGGTTTGTCGTTTCTGACCGGACTCATCGACCGGACGCATGCATGAGTCCGGTCGGCGCGCCCGGTCGGTCCGCAGGAATTGCATGTTCCTCCCCAACGGCTCTATTTTGGCTTGTGGCTATAAATAGATGGGGTGGCCGGCCATGGCTGGTGGCTTAGCACCTTGGGGACTTTGTGTCCATGCTTGAGAGTGCTTGAGAGCCCTCCCACTCACATATGCTTGATATCGTTCATCCGATTGAGTGAGAGATCGAGTTCTAATGTGTTGCGTTGAGAGATCGCATTCGTGGCACTAGATGATCGTGTTGCAAGCCGGTGTGCTTGTTTCTCTTGGAGGTTGCCACCTCCTAGACGTCTTGGTGGCAAGAGACTTCGTGAAGCACGCAAGGAAGCTTGTGCGGTGCTCCAAAGAAGAGATTGTGAGAGGTTCGTGCTCACCTCGCGGGGATCATGAAGAGCAACTCTAGTGGAGCGTGTCATTGAGCTACCACACGTGTGTGGGTTCACATGGTACCCTCTGAGGGATTGGCTAGAGGACTCACACTGTGTGAGGGACTCGATCAAGCTCCCAGCTGTGAGATTTGGCACTGGCCGTTAAGCTTGAGAATCATCACCGGGTGATTCGCCAAACCGTGGAACCACCAAAGTGTTGGTCGACACAACAAGGAGTAGGGGGAAGTTGGCAAGCTTCTCGAGACCTCGGTAAAAAAATCACCGGTGTCATCTTATGTCCACACTTCGCGGTGGTTTGCAATCTCTTCATCTCAAGCCTTGTTCTTACATTCATATATACATTGTGCTTGTGCTTGAGTAGAGTAGTTGTAACTATCTAGCTTGTGTAGCTTGTTTAGTTACTTTGCTTAGCTTGTGTAGCTAGGTATTTTGAGCCTTTGGGTTAGGCATGTGTTGCCTTGTCCATTGTGCATCTAGTGAGCTTAGGGGCTTTGTGCTTGTGCTTACTAGAATTGTGTAGGAGCTCACCCTTGCTTATAGTACTAGTGCTTAGGTTTGTGTGACCTTGCATTAGAATTGATTAGGAGCTCAAGCTAGGCTTGTCACCTCACTCTTCTTGTGTAGGATCTTTTGTGAGGTGATCTAGAGTCTTAGTTAGAGGGGTGAAGTCTTGGCTAGACCGATAAGTTTAATTCCGCATTTGTTTTGGTTAGCCGGTGCGATTAGTTTTTAAAAGGGACTATTCACCCCCCCTCTAGTCCCCATCTCGACCCTTCAGGCAGTTGGAGGTAGGAGGCAAGGCTTAGGAGGAGACCGACTGAGGGCGGCGAGAGATGAGGCGAGGAGGAAGACGACTCCTAGTATACATGTTGAGAACAGAACATGTGCGGCTAAAAAACTGCCACCTTCAGAAAATCCAAACTCCCAAAGATATCACTTGCCGATTCACTTCGGTTGAGTTCATATTTCCAAAAAAATTGTGATCTGATATCCATCTTCTCCGTCTCTTTTTCATAAAGCCCCATCTGCCACAATTTTCAAAAAGAAAAGTTGCCACATCTTCTAACCTTAGCACAGATAGGGTTGGTCTGAGCTAGATTCTGACTAAAAACACCAAGACAATAGATGATTCTGTATCTATAATCTATAACCCCTATAAAGACAAGACCCACTAGGAGAGTTCTCTGAACATGCAGATAGAACATAGACATCCACGTTGGCATCCCCGTTCGATCGTCGCGGCGGCCTGTCCCCTTCCTCCTCGCTGCTATCTCCGCCCGACCCCGCAGCGGCCTATTCGTCTTCAGCGTCCTTCCCAATCCCGTCCCAGGCCTATTCGTCTTCGGCGCCCTTCCCAATCCCGTCCCAGGCCTATTCCCCTACCTCGCCCCGCATTCATTCCTCCCGCATCCGTTTCCTCCACTACACTGCGTTGCATCGGTCGACCCGCCCTCAATGTCGCGCTGGCCATGGGCTTCCCGGGTGTTGGCGGTCATTATCGACCATTTTATACTGCCAACTTGTATCTCTTTTCCGGGGAAAACTAGCACATATACCTTTACTATTGACCAAGTTCCACTTGTATTTCGAGAAATATGTTTTGCAGGACAAATACATGGAATGAAGTGAGAATACGCCAAAGTACAACAAAAGCGCACTTCGGAAAACACGCCAACTAATAAGTGCAACACAAGAGGCCCAAGTCAGGAATGAGATGGACCAAAGCACCCCTAAACTACGGATCCAGGCCAGCCCAGGAGCCCACCTGCGAAAGGAGGTCGCGAGCGGAGCCAGCCCTAGTCCGGCCGGACTGGCACTGTGGCGGTTCGCGCCCAATTTTGGCAGGCAGCCTCCCACCGACGTTGCAATGACGGTTCCAGGGGTGCTTTGCCAGGTTCAATGTATCTTGACGTCGGTTTTGTACCTTCCAAGTGGGGAGAGGCATTTTCCACATGACCCCCTCCTCTCCACCTATAAAAGGAGGCCTCTCCCCTCTCACAAAGACACCACCAAGGAGCAACACCACCATACCTTCAAGATGTAGTATTGTAGTACTAGCCTAGTTGGGAGTTAGGGAGAGATGATCAAGTTCCGAAGGAGTCCTTGGAGGATTGGTATAATCTTGTATCGCTCTTTTGTAAGACTCTTGCACTCTCAATATATTTATCTTCTCTTATTACTGAATTATCCTTTATGGTTATCTAAGTTTACCTTAGTGATTAATTAGAGTATGGTTAAGTTTAGTAGTTATACCTTGGCATGGGATCTCCGTTCTACCGAAGGTTCTAGTTTTCACGTGAGACTAGTTTCGTAATCGCTAGCGTAGACGTGGTGTCTAGGCTAGAGGTTACCTGAGATTGCGCCCAACCTTACGGATAGTTGTGGTAGCCCCGAGGTGACGCCTCGACCAGGGCCTTTGTATTCCACCACGTGCTAGGTTGGTGTTTTCGTAGAGCTTTTAGCGGCCTTCTCCCGATTACCGCTTCCCAGTCTTTTCGAGAATCAGAAAGGTACCATGCTCCGAAGTGCCTTGGTGTGATTATTATGCTTCACCCTCTGCTTAGTTGATCCCTTTGGTTTGCTTTAGAAAAGAACCACAGTAATGGAGAAGTAAATAGGAGTCTTGAACTCTCCCGTTGTCCTCCCAGCTTAGCTTGTCTACTCTGCTATCTTTTATTATGTTCTCCTGTGTGTGTCAATTTATCCAAATCTCTTATCATATCCTATACCCCACATTAGTTTAGTCGGTTTACTAGTTAGCAGGTACATGATTGTTAGCTATCAATTTCTTTAACCATTGCTTCCCTGAGGATAAATACGATACCTAGGAATACTCTTGGGTGAAAGCTACAATGGTTTTACGGCGCTTGCGGTTATACCTAAGTTTGCGTTAACAAACGCCAACACCGGGCGAGCTCACGGGCCCCCACGCCCGGCGTGACGCGGTAACGGCGGCTGTCGTGGCGGGACCTCGTGGCGCCAGCGATCCGCCTTACCCGGGACGGCTACGAGATTGTCACGTACGTGGCCGGCACACTTTCGGGGGACAGCGAGGACGCAGTGCTCACGGACCCCGGCCTGCGCGCCGTGTTCGTGCCGGCGGGGAAGCTGCTCGAGGCCGGGGAAAAGTGCCGCAACCCAGTGCTCGCGAGCAACCTGGAGCGCGTGGCAGAGGGTGTGCTCGAAGAGGATGGCGTCAACGTCGACGAAGAGGGCGCCTCCCCCACCCCCACCCCTGCTAGGGTCCTCCTCGCGCGCCACGTTCTCGAGAAGCAGCCGGAACGGGTAGGAGTCGAGCACGAGGCGGTCCACCGCGGACGCCCGACGCTCCTCCTCGAAACAACGGATGGAGGCCGGCCTCCCGCACGCGAGGTCCCGCCGGCGGCGAGCGAGCTTCGTGACGGTGCGTGGACTCCTGGCAGGGAGCGAGGATCAGCCCCGCCACGGCGAGGCTCCGGCCGCGGAGGGGCGCGAGTGCGGGGAGACCCTGCTGGCCACAGCGAGTCCGCGCGTGGCGAGCACCGCCTGGAAGCTCCATCGGGGACGAGTGCGCGGCTGCTCTAGCGCGCATGGGCGAGCGCATGACACGGCGAGGAATAGAGCGTGGCGGCTGCGGTCGAGCGCGCAGCTGCTCCGGCGAGTACGGGTTCCAATTTGGCGCTGATCTAGCCGGGGACCGGCGCCGCCGTGGCCTACGGAGCGCTTCACCTCTTCGTGGACACGGACGACGATTCAGGGCACGATAGATGGGGGCGACGCCGACACATCGTGGCACCGAGGCGCAGGGCGAGCCGCTGCGTCCGCGGCTCGACGGGCCGCCGCCTGCTACTGCCGGCACGAGGAGCGGCGATACGAGCTGGAGCGCGTGGCGGCCGAGGCGGGGGCGCTCAGGGGCCGTCGCCGCGCCGGGTCGGGTAGACCACCGCGGCGTTCCTGTCATGCTTGCTGTCGGCGGTGACGGTGGGTGGGGACGCCGGGGCCTGAGTATGCCGATACACTAGAGCGGAGCAGCGTGGGGAACGGGACGGTGATAGTGGCGTAGTTCGCGGTGTGTCGTCGACCCAACCCGCCCCAACCCGTTTCACGGTGTCACCCGTTTCCACCCATCCAATAGTACCCGTGATAAAACCCGCCCCAAAATACCCGTTCAACCCCGCCCCATTAGCAGGCCTACGAGGGAGCCACCTGTACATGGTGGACGGCGACAGGAATGCGGTGGCGATGACGACGACTGTGAACTACTACTTCGGCGCCAAGTTGTTGTCGCCGTCGACGGGCATTGTGCTGAACAACGAGATGGATGTTGCCGTCGACGGCCATCCTGCTGAACAACGAGATGGATGACTTCTCCGTCCCCACGAAGCTCACGCCGGACCACCTCCGCCCGCGCCTGCCAACTTCATAGGGCTCGGGAAACGGCCGCTGTTTAAACATAAGTTTAAATAATCTATATTCTAATAAGTTTATTCATCTATATTCTAATAAGTTTATTCTCTGTTTCATGCATGTATGATCTTCGTATCTGTTTGAACTATCACTCACTCTTCCACAAAGTTCAAATTCATACATGCTGAAAATGATTGTCCTCAAGAGCTAATTGTAATTGGAATTCTTAGTGATTACAAATGAATCTTTTAACAAAACCTCCTTACTTCCCGCAGCAACGCGCGGGGAATTCCCTAGTACATGGAAAAGCGGCGTATTTAACCTTCAACTATTTCCAAAGCCCGTATATGGTCGAATGAGGAGACAAAATACAGACCAGAGTTGCAACTCATTTACCCCGAAGACCAGACGTCGGAGATTTGTTATACCAACAAACAGAAGCAGAGAGCAAAACAAACTCAATTCCTGCAAAATCTAAATCCGCATACCAGGAGATTGCAGCCTGTTACAGTTCCTATTTCTAACGGGTAACTGACAGTCCAAAAGTTAACGAAAACAAAAAACAGAATCTCCTGCAAAATCAACCATCCTCCAAACTAATTCAAAATTCGACTGCCTTGCTCAGACCTGCACGCACCACTCCGGTTCAAACCTAACTGCACCAGGTTCAGCTGAAATGTGCTCATGTGGATAAAGTAGGGCTGTCAAGTGCCAGCCCCATTGTGTTGAGCCCATTGTCAACGTAAATAGTTGAGCCAGTGATTGCTGATGCCAAAGGAGACGCGAGGAATGCTGCCGTGTTCCCCACTTCATCTGTTGATATGTAATGCAAGGCGTTTTCAGAGAAAGTAATGAAGAAGTCCCCTCTCTCTCTCTCTTTTTTTCATTTTCAAGCAGGCAAAATAGATATAAAGGGAAGAAGGAAACTTAACCTGCCAATAGTTCCTTTTGCAGTGGTGCATTGACATAAGAATACTCTATCATCTTCTCGATAAATCCAATGGCTTTTGCTGCTCGGCTTCCCAATGGACCTAAGGAGACAGATGCAACGCATGACATACAATAATGCAAGTGCTGGTAATAAGTTATTAAAACCTCAGACGAACTGCAAACTACAGTTGCCTATAAGTGATGTTCCCGAATGCAAATTCTGTTCAGCAAGATTTGTTAAAGTGGACTTGTTTACTTTCTTGGAAAAGGAAAAGAAAAAAAATAGTTACCTGCTGATATGGTGTTCACTCTGATTTTGCCTTTTCGACCTGCTTCAAAAGCAAGAACCTGAATAGAAAAAAGGCTTGCAAGTAACTATATGCATGGGGAAAACCACTGGACATCATAATGTTGATATGTGAGATCGCATAGAAAAGTGTGTACTCTTGTATCACTCTCAAGTGCTGCTTTGGCTGAACTCATACCACCACCATAGCTACAAATCAACCACCAAAACAATCATAAGTAATGAGCGCTGATAGCTTAGCTGTGAAATCAATAAAGAAATATTTACCCAGGAATTGTCCTCTCAGAAGCTACGTAGGTCAAAGAGATACTAGCACCTCCTGCAAATTATTTTTGAAAAGTGAAACAATGTCAAAGAAAGTTAAACACATAAAGAAATCCTATCTGACAAAAATAAGAAATACTTTTTAAGTGCGGTTTAACCACACCAAGGCACATACAACGCTAGTACCAGCAACTTCACATGCCTGGTGCTTGGCTTAACAGTGACAGCCGATTCCTTAACCCCATGTCCAGCGAGCCTTAGGGCACTCACAGTGCAGACTCTAGGATAGAGTCTTACCTTATTTATTACCTTCATATTTATTGCATTTTGATGATGTGGCGTTGATGTGGCAGTGTATTTATGAGAAAAAACCAAGACTCCAAGTCTTATTTAGACTCTAAGTCCACAACACCCGAGATAATAAATGGTCTTAGACTCTATGATGGAGTCTGCATTGTGAGTGCTCTTAAGAGCTGACAAACATTGTCTTTTGCTCTTTGCTATGTTTATACGAGTAAGACATGAGAAAAATGTGGCAAGGGGCTACCCCATGGAAGGATTCGTTGCACACCAGTGCGGCAGAAAAAAAAACACTGACTGCACAGTGTTGGAGTATGAGTATTAGGCCCATGAGGCTAGGCCCATGAGGCCCATGTATGCAACTATATGACTACCCTTCTAGGGTTAGCATTAAGTGAGAAATCCAATTCTAACATGGTATCAAGCTGGTTCTTTCCCCACCCTTCCCTCTCCTTCTCCCTGTAGCCGCCGCCCGAGCCCGGGCCGAGCCTTTGCCGCCGCCGGAGCTACCATGGCCGGCGAGCCACCTCCTCCCCCTCCTCCCCAATACTTCTTCCGGTTTCCTCCCCTTCCCTCCCGCCAGACTTGGGCTCAAATTGCTTTGCCGCCGCCCGCATCGACCTGCTGCTCCACTGCGGGCATGGGAGGCTGGCGGCGCCCCGCCCGCCCTCCCACGCAGTATTGGCGCAGCCCGCGCGCCCGCCATCCCGACCGCCCGGCCGGGCGCCCTCCCCGCCGGCCCGAGCGCGCCTTGGCCGCGTTAGCGGATTTTCCGTTCGGTTCGCGACGGACGCCGACGGGAGCGCGGAGACGGGACTCGGGCGCGGATGCGGGCCGGCGGGCCTTGGGGGCGCCGATCGCGGGCCTTCCTCCCTCCCGCCACCGCCGGGCAAGCCACCCCGCCGGTGAGACCTCTCGCGCCCTCCGCCTCTCAGTTGGGCGCGGTGGGGACGGTGGGGTGTTCACCGATCTTTGATACTCCTCGGGTGGCCTCAATGCACCCCGGCCCTATGGCATGCCCGCATGGACTCCGACCTTGATGGCCACCGCCGGGCGGCGCGGACCGGCACCATCCCCTTCCCCGGACCGCCTCCCTCCATTATCCGGCCCCGCCGCCGCGGCGTCCGCTCACTCAACGCCCCATGCCGCTGCCCGGCAGTAGCGCGCGGGCAGCTCGCCCGCAGCGGGAGGCCGCCGGTCGCTCCGGAGCGCGAGCGCGTGGCGGCGATGCCCCGGGCTGCCCGATTGCCACCGTGGAGCACCTTCTCGCCTCCCTACCGCTCCCGACGGCGGGGCTACCTCCTCGGCCACCACGGGAGCGGGCCGGGCCGGGCGGTCCTCCGTCCGTCGTCGCCACGGTGGTCCCCTCGCACGACCGGCCGACTGGCCGGTGACACAGCTCCACTACCAGTGGGCGGGTCCGAACATCCGCCTCCCGGTCCCGGCCGTCCCTCAGCCGGAGTCGCCGCCCTACGCCCCGCGGGCGCGACCGGTCCTCCTCACTCTTCGCCACTACGCCCTCGACGACCACGTCCTGTGCGACCCTGTGGGCGTGCCACCTACCGCCTTGTGGCCGCGCCTCGGAAGTATCGCCCTCTCCCGGATCGTGGGGACGATCTCGGCCGACCTCCACGGCCTCCTCCGCAACACTCCGCACGCGCGCCCTCCTCCGCCTAGCGCTCGAGGGCCGGTTACGGGCAACGCCGAGACACGGGCTATGCGGCTCGAGGCGAGCTTCCGGACCTTCGTCGGGGGTGACCTCTCCGTTAGCGAGTTCTCGCCGCAAGAAGATGAAGGCCATGGCGGACTCTCTCGGTGACCTTGGGCGGCCCGTGGAGGACTATATCCTCGGACCTCAACGTCCTCCGCGGCCTCGGCGACCGCTACGCCCACCTCGGGAGCATCCTCACTCGAGTCGCCCCTTCCCCGCCTTCCCGCAGTCCGTGATGACCTTGTCATGGAGGAGCTCCAAATCAGGTGTTCAGCCTTTGTGGCGGTCTCTTGCGCCGGCACCCTCATCCTCTCTACGAACCGCACTCGCCGCCAATCCACCTTTGCGTCCGTCCACTCCACTCGTCCGTCGTCGTCTCTCCTTGGCACTCCTCCCGGCCGAGCCGGGGGGAGGGGGGGGGGGGGGGCGTGGTGGTGGTGGCCACCCTCCGGCGCACGCGCCTCCTCGTGGTGCACCCCACCCACTCTCCAAAGACCCATGGTCGGCGCGCATCTCGATGTGGCCCTTCCGCACACCGGGCCCCGACGGCGGCGCCTCCCCGCCGGCGGCATGTTCGCCGTGTGCTACTCCGGGTACTCCTACACGACTCCGTGGCGGACCCTCCCGGCGCCTACTCGGCGTCCATCTAGGCTCCTCCCGGTGCCTCCCGGGCGGTCGGTTGGGACCCGGCGCGCCTTGGGCGCCTACCACAAAGACCGCGGCCCCGACCCCCTCCCCGCTAGGCGAGTGGGTCGCCGACTCGAGAGCCACGTACCACACCACCCGCACCACGGTATACTCGTCGGTTAAGCCCTCCTTCTTCCTCCCCCTTCCTTAGTCCATCATGGTCGCAAATGGGTCGTGTCTTCCCCGTGACTTCCGTGGGCGCCGGCTCACTCACGGTTGTTTTCATCTTCCCGATGTTCTTGTTGCTCCTTCCATGGTCCACAACCTCCTCTCTATTCGTCGTTTTACAGCTGACAATTCTTGTTTTGTTGAGTTTGACTCTTCTGGTCTTCTTGTGAAGGATTTGGCTACCCGACGTCCTCTGCTCCCGGTGTGGCAAAGACGGGGGCCCGTTACACTCTTCGGTTTCCGACGTCTTCTTCCTCTTAAATCGCCGACCTTTTTGTCAACTGCTTTTGCCGCTACTACCTCCTCTACTACATGGCACCGCCGTCTCAACCATCCTGGACGTGACGCCTTGATGCAGCTTAGTCGTAGCTCCGACATTCGATGTACTCGAGCTCACGATGAGCATTTGTGTCATGCGTGCCAACTGGGCCGCCATGTTCGTCTTCCTTTTTCTTCTTCTACTTCACATGCGGCTCATGTTTTTGATCTTATACATTGCGACCTCTGGACATCTCCCCGCCATCGGTAACTCGGCTATAAATACTATTTGGTGGTGGTTGATGATTTTTCGCATTATTCGTGGACTTTCCCTTTGCATGCCAAGTTGGAGGCTTTTCCCTCTCTTCACCATTTTTTCACCTGGGTGTTGACTCAATTTGGCTGCACCATCAAGGCCGTCCAGTGTGACAATGGCCGTGAGTTCGACAACAGCACCTCCCGTGCCTTCTTCCTTTCTCACGGGGTGCAGCTCCGCATGTCTTGTCCATATACCTCCTCCCAGAACGGCAAGGCGGAGCGCATGATCCGTACCACGAACGACGTCTTGCGCACCCTTCTTCTCCAGGCGTCCCTTCCTGCTCGCTTCTAGGCAGAGAGTCTTCACACCTCCACCTACCTTCTCAACCGCCTTCCTTCCGCTGCCTGCCCAGCTCCCACGCCACACCATACCCTCTTCGGCACACCTCCTCGCTACGAGCACCTCCGTGTCTTTGGGTGTGCATGCTACCCCAACACTGCTACCACTGCTCCCCACAAACTGGCTCCCCGCTCGACCCCGTGTGTTTTCCTCGGGTACTCTCCAAACCACAAGGGTTACCGGTGCTATAATCTCACCTCTCATCGGGTCCTCATCTCTCGCCATGTGGTGTTTGATGAGTCAGTCTTCCCCTTCTCCACCACCACCACCTCCCCGGCTTCCACTCCGGACCTCGACCTCTTCGAGATGTGTCCCGCTGACCGGTGGCCCAGCCACCTTTCCTGTTTCCTGCAGGTACTGCTTCACCGTGTCGGCTCGCCGGTCCCCTGTGCCGCCCCTGACTCGGCACCTTGTGCGGGTCCGGTGGCCTCACCCCTCCGGGCGGCCCCGCCGCGGGCCCGGGGGGACGCCGTGTGCGTTCCCTCGGATGGCGGCGCCCGGCGGTGCCCGTTGCACCCCGGACCGCTTAGCCCACGTCTACTACTAGCGGCGGGCGCCGCGGTCCCGCCACCTCCGCCACCCGGTGGCCCCTACTTCACCGGCGGTTCCTCTCACCACCGGCCTCGCCTACTCCTCCGCCGCGCGGGCCCGACCGCCCGTCTTTGTGACTCCGCGTGTACCACCCGCCGCTTCTCCACCGCGACCCGCGTCACATTCACCCGATGGTGACGTGGCACGCGGCGGGTACTCTGCGGTCCCCGGCTCTTCGGTGATGCCCGGCGACTCGCGAGTCTCCCTCGCACCCTCTTCCGTTCGCGGCCACCCCGTCGGACCCTCACCGGCGTCGCGCAATGGAAGAGTACGCGGCTCTCCTCGCCAACCAGACTTTGGATCTGGTGCCCCGCCCGCCCGGCTCCAACGTCGTCCACCCGCAAGTGGATCCGGACACACAAGCGGCGGGCGGATGGTACCCTCGAGCGGTACAAGGCTCGCTGGTTCTTCGCGGGTTCACCTTCGGCGCCGAGTTGACTATGATGAGACCTTCGGCCGGTGGTGAAGCCGGCCACCGTCCGCACGGTGCTCTCCCTGGCTCTTGCTCGCTCCTGGCCGGTGCATCAGCTGGATGTCAAGAATGCCTTCCTACATGGGCGCCTTATCGAGACAGTCTCATCGCGGTCGGCCGGCGGGGTTCATTGACTCTTCTTGTCCCGACATGGTCCCGCCGGGCTCAACAAGTCCCTTTACGGCCTCAAGCGGGCCCTCGGGCATGGCACTCTCGGATTGCGACCTTCTTGGTGTCACCGGGTTTTGTGGAGGCCAAGTCGATACGTCCCTCGTTTATCTACCACCATGGAGCCGATCTGCGCACTACTGCCGCTCTATGTTGATGACATTGTCCTCACAGGCTTCCGGTCCTTCACTCACACTCCGCACCGCATCATCGCCGCTCTTCGCCAGGGAGTTTCCTTTGAATGATGTGGGCATGCTCCACCACTTTCTGAGTCACCGTTGAGCCTCGTCCCACTTTGGACTTCTCCTTCACCGGCGGCAATACACTCTTGATATCCTGGAGCGAGCAGGGATGACGAGCTGCAAGCCTTGCTCCACTCCAGTTGACACACGGGGCAAGCTATCGAGGCCGAGGGCGATCCGATGGCGCAACCCCACTGCGTCACCGGAGTCTTCTTTGGTGCACCGATTACCTCACCTTCACCGGGCCGGACATCACCTACGCCGTGCAGCAGATTTGCCTCTACATGCATGATCCTCGAGAGCCCCACCAGACTACTCTCAAGCGCCTCCTCCGCTACCTCCGCGGCACCGTTGACTACGGGTTGCTTCTTCAGCGGTCTCCCACCACCGAGTTGGTGGTGTACACTGACGCTGACTGGGTCGGCGCTCCACCTCCGGCTACGCCGTCTTCCTCGGTGGCAACTTGGTGTCCTGGTCAGTCGATAGCGTCAACCGGTCGTCTCCCGCTCGATCTTTGAGGGCGGAGTACCGCGCTATTGCTAACGGCGTGGTGAGGCCTCCCGGCTCGGCGACTCCTCGCCGAGCTCCACGGCCCTCTCTCCAGGGAGCACACTGGTCTACTGCGACAATGTCAGCGCCGTCTACCTCTCCACCAACCCTGTGCAGCACCAGAGGACCAAGCATGTGGAGATCGACCTACACTTTGTACGTGATCGGGTCGCCATCGGCGATGTTCGGTCCTCCACGTCCCGACCACCTCTCGGTTCGCCGACATCTTCACCAAGGGTCTCCCATCCTCGACCTTAAATCGAGTTTAAGCTCCGACCTCAACATCACCAATGGCTAGTTGCGTGCGTGGGGGCTCTGTGTTGTACTTCTTTTCGGTCCATGCGCAAACTCCGCTGCGAGGGTAGTTCAAACTGCGGGGGGTTGTTGGAGTATGAGTACTAGGCCCATGAGGCTAATGTATGCAACTATATGACTACCCTTCTAGGGTTAGCACTAAGTGAGAAATCCAATTCTAAC
This sequence comes from Hyparrhenia diplandra, assembly GCA_015847255.1. Taxonomy (NCBI): domain Eukaryota; kingdom Viridiplantae; phylum Streptophyta; class Magnoliopsida; order Poales; family Poaceae; genus Hyparrhenia; species Hyparrhenia diplandra. The sequence goes on along the minus strand of JADLZK010010655.1, from coordinate 75,167 downwards.
ACATAGGTGCATGGGGGACACCAACCTAACAGGGCTCATAATTCACATAGCTCAAGGTAAAGTATGCTGCTGGAATTTTCAACCTTTTCCAACGTACACGTACACTAGTTAAACATAGTACTAAAACCTTGCTTACTTTAAATAATAATGATACATTGAGCAGATGGGTAGTTGCCCAAAAATAAAATCATAGCGTTGACAGTAAATAAAAGGGATCACCCGAATCGGCACAGCATATCAAGTATGAAATATTACCTGGATTCATTATGGGAAGGAAGTGTTGAAGTAAAGAAACATAAGAATAACTAGATGCTGAAACTGCAGCAAGGTATCCTCTCCTTGATGTCTCCAGCAGTGGCTTTGTTACCTTTGTGATAATAAAAGAAAAGGTAAACAAAATGCTCCTGACGGTGGCAATAAAACAACAAATACAAATATTTTGATGGCAAATTAACCTCAGGACCATTGGCGAGAGAGTGTACAAGGATGTCAATGCTACCAAAATCATTCTTTACAGTCTCAGCAACTTCCTGCCAGATTTTAAACACATAGGAATCAAGCACTGGATAAGAAAATGTTCATAGCATGGCATTGATGCTGTTTGATGGGCACAAAGGCAAATTGCATTTGCAACTAACCTTAACAGTCCAGTTTGAAGCTCCAGCATATCTTTTGTTTGCTTTAACCTGCAACAGGGACAAAAGGTTCATAAAGCATGAAAGAAAAATGGCAACGGAAACATCATAAATGACAAGCATTACATCTTCAGGAACATCCTCTGGGGTGTCATAAACTGCGTCTAGTGGATATACTTTAGCAATCTCCATAAGAGATCCATCAGGTAGCCTGAATCAAATAGTTGTGAAGTCAAAAAGATAACAACAGTTCCATCAAGAAACAATGGAGTAGAATAAAGAAAACATCAATTATGCTCAAAGCCTCAAACTACTGTTAATCAGATGCACGCACTTCCGTGATTCATCAAACTTTCCACGTCTCAAGCTTGTCTCAAATATGTTCAGCGCCTGCAAAATTTTGATAACCACAGTATAATTTTACACCAGAACATCCAGTCTGATAAATTTCGCAAATGAGATCACAACTTACAGGCACCCATGTACCAACAAGAATCTCAGCACCAGCGGCAGCAAGAACCTTAGCAATTGCCCAGCCATAACCATTATCATCAGCAACTCCAGCAATAAATGCTCTTTTACCTGGAAACTTGCAAGATAATTGATAACTAAAAACTTGCAGTGATTGAAGATGTGCACTAGTTCAGATCCCGTAGATGAAAATATGATTGCCAGATCATGTACATCAACACAGAACAAAAGTGATGGATTGATGATTACATGCAATTTTTACAGACGCACAAGTGTAAATAAGCATAGACATGAACCATTAGAACTATATATATCTTGGTTCAGCTTACCTGTGAGATCAATGGGAAGTCCTTGGGCACCTCTCTGCGACATTGCCCTCACAACAACCCTCTTGCAATTTGATGAAACCAGTGGTCCTCCTGATGTGGCTTTAGAAGAGCTGGCAAAGCCAGTTCTGGTACAAATTGCCCTTCCAAATGCAGACAGTGCTGATGTTGACCCAAGCATTTGCCTGCAGGCTGGGATGCAAGGTCGCGTTGCCATCATCTGCATACCAGTCGTCGCATATGCTCCCATCTTCATGTACAAAAAAGAGTAGGACTGCAAAAAAGAAACAGTATCATGGACTACACTTACAGACAAATCAGGACGTATATTGCTTGAAATGGTTTCGCTGGTACAGTCAAGCTCAGGCAAACACCATAAATAAATCCAAAACCAACCGAGATATCATCTCTGTACAAGGATCCATGTGTTAAATTATTATTAGATCTATATGCACACACATTGGTGAATACAATACATGCCAAACAGCGGCAAAATCAAGTCAGCCTTTCCTAAATCATAATTCGGAAACAAACCATAGCACGAGCACAACAACAGCATATAATTCCACTCGGCACCTCGTACAGCTCTGCCACATTCATGTTGAACCGAGGTAAGAAATTGAGCCAGCTCGGACAGCACTAAACTAAACTAACTCCAAGATTCAAATCTCGCATCCAAATACAACAATTAACAAGACCTAGCAGCGGTATCCGCGCAAGACCCCATTACTACGATGGACCAGCATTTCGCAATTCGCATTACGACATTAGCAGCCTTAGAGGCGGCGCCAATTGATCCAATCCCCGTACATCTATTTAAGTCCCAAGAAACAAGAAGAAGAAGCATGCCGTTACCTAGGTTTGTACTGAGATGAGATCCGAGGCCGAGGGGCAGGGTGAAGGGCGCGCGTTGGAGGCGGAGGGCAGGTGAAAGGGGAGGGCTGAGGACGGCGGGGAAGACTGGGTTTTCCGATGAGGCTGAGCGAGAGCCGAGAGGGGTTTTGGCTGGATGAGCCACCGACGCCGAGGAACGTGGTGGGCCTGCTGGGTGCAAGGCTTGTATTGTGTAATTTTCTTATCGAAATATTCCTCTCTTTTTTTTTTTATCAACCATACTAAGGAAACAGTACAAAGACCGGTACAAATACAGATACGGAGGAAACAGAGTACAGCTGAACCACCATAAAAGCACGGAGGCCCTTAACAAAGAAAAAAATTGCAAACAGGTCCCTAGGACCTCCACGCATCGGAGCTTCCGGAAACTGCCACCGGCCGCCGCCAGAGGCCCCCCAGAAGCCATGGCTGCCATCCCCGAATCGGAAGGAGCTCCATCGCCGCATGGCTTTGAGAAGAACCGCAGCTGATACTCGCCCTCATGGACGAGATGAAGGCAACGCCGAGAAAGCATCGGTCGGGGACTCGCCCCAAACTCCATCGATCTTGGAACCAAGCTCGCCCATGGCGACAGAAGCCACCGTGGGAAAGTCGAGTCTGGTCCACTCTCCGAACATCCACAAGATCTGAAGCCGTCTCTGCATCTACCAAGCAAAAACAAAAGGCCCGCAGACAAACCTCCTCCATGGAGCAGAAAGTCGCCGGCGAACCAGACTCCTGAAGAAACCTCCCCGGCCACGCTGTTGGCACCAGAGTAGGACACCAACGGGACGAAGAAGAGACCGGGAGGAATTATTCAACGACGCCGCTGCCATCTCCACCTTGCCAACGACGCCCGAAACGACAAGCCGTAGGGACACATCGTCACCTTGGCGAAACCTAGCACCACCGTCAACCGACAGTGAGCAAACCCTAAACCTAGGACAACTCGATACCTATATACATCCGCCGGGCGATTCCGCCACCATCCTCCCCTTCCAAAGGCCCGACCATCCTCCCCTTCCGCCGCCGAAACCGTGCCCTCCCTTTCGCCCTCCGCACACCTAGCAAGGGGAAAGGAGAGAGACTTCGGAAGGGCAATGCCGCCTCCTCAAGGGTGGCCACGTGGGAGGGATGTGGTAGGCGCGTCCCCGCTACCTCTTTTTGTCGAGGATGGCCATCTCCTTGCCCTGCCTCTTCCCTCGCCTAGCGCACATTTAAACCAAACCCGGGGAAAAACCGACCGAACCGAATAGCTAGAATAGAGAGCCGGCTCGGTCGCCCTCCTCGGGTGAAAACCTAGCCGTCGCCCAACTCCACCTCCCCGCCCACCCTCGCCTTGCCGCCGCCGTGAGGGAGCCGCCAGAAGCCCGCGGCAGTCTCCGGGGACGGCGGCGGCAAGGCCCTTCATCCCATGAGCTGGGCCTCCGAGCTCTCCGTGCGGGAGGTTGCTCGCCGGCCTCGCTCTTCTCTTCCCCTCGTTCCCAGCCGGTCTGCGGCGGCCGGTATAGCGGCTCCTGCCTCTCCGTCGACGGATCCACCCCTCCCACCACCGGATCCGCGTCAAGGCACTCTCCTACCCTGCCTACATCCTACATCTGAGCTCCCCTTCATGGTGGTCGACGGCGGATCGTGTACCTACTTACCGGATCCATGCACGGGGAGCCGGCGGCGTGTCGAGGAGGCAACCCATCCTATCCTTCGGTGATGAGGCCAGTGGGCGTGGATCGGTAGTCCCGTGTGCGCGTGGACGGCCATGGGTCCGGCGAGACGGGGCCCCAACTTGCAAGTTCGGCATATCGTGCTCACTGGGGCGTGTGCCCATCTTCCTCCTCCGTCGCGGTGCTTTCTCCGGTCCAGGGTGCTCCGGCATTCGACGGAATGCCCGACCACCGACGCCCGCCCGCCGGCCATTCGGTGAGCATCGTTTCCTGTCTTCGTGACCGGTGCGCGCCTCCCGTCGTCGCGGGTAAGTCCAAGCGGCTCCGCGGTATGTGGGGGCGGACGGCGTTGTCGGTGCGCGCCTACCATCGTCGCGAAGCGAAGTCCGATTTCCGGCGCGTGGGCCCCCGGCGGCCGGTGCTATGGTGTGCGCCTCCTATCATTGTGGGCGAGTCCGGCGGCTCCGCGGTGTGTGAGGGCGGCCGGGCGTCGGTCTGCGCGCCTCCGCCGCCGCGGCGAAGTTTGATCGGCCCGCGCATGTGGCGCGGCCGACATTGTAGGTGCGCGCCTCCTGTCATCGCGGGCGAAGTCCGAAGCGGCCGCGCGGCATGTGGGGCGGCCGGCTCGGTGCGCACCTACCGTCGCCGCGGGCGAGTCCGATCGTCGCGGGCGTGTGGCGGCGGGGCGCGTTGGTGTCGCCTCCGTCATCGCAGCGAGTCCGGCGCGCTCCATGGTGTGTGGGGCGGCCGACGCTGTTGGTGCGCGCCTCCCGCTGCCGCTGGCGAAGTCCGATTGGCTCCGCGGCATGTGGCGGCGACCGACATTGTAGGTGCGTGCCACCGTCGTCGCGGCGAGTCCGAGCGGCTCGCGCGGCGTGTGGCGGCGGCCGACGCCGGTCGGCGCGCCTCCCATCATCAGCGGGCTAGTCCGGCGGCTCGCGACATGTGGCGACATCTAGCAAGTGGTGGCGACATGCACGACGACCTCGCCCAGACAGCAGCAGCTCGATGTGGCCTCTATCATAGGTTGTGGGCGAAAGCTTAGCCCGTATTACTGCCGCGATGGCGATAATCTCCTTCTTGAAGGCATTATTGAAGAACCTCTTGTGCTGCTCCTGCTTCGACCACTTAGCTCAACTCCTTAGCACAAGACTCGGGCAAAAGCTTTGCTAAGCTCTGGCTTGCTTGGCTGATGATGGTGGCGCTATCGCGTCATCCACCTGCCCGGAGGCATCGTTGAAGAGTTCATGTGTTCTGGCGTTGTAATTTTGTTTCGGTCTTTCTTGTGTTTATGTGGTGCCATGTATGGTTTTTAGTCCGGTTTTCCAGGATTAACTGGACGACTAGGGTTTCCTCCCGTTCCCTAAAAAACGATACTTTTTGAAATGAAAGTAGGTGGGAAAGCTCCTCCCGAATGATTTAAAAAAAAAGAACCAAACCGCAATTGAACCAAAATGTCTTTTTTTTCGGTTCAGTTTTAGTTTTTTGCATTTGGGATCTTCGGTTTTCGGTTTGGTGATTAGTTTTGGCCCAACCGTTCGAACCAAACAACAGAAGCAACATATGTTTCCTGCTATCCATGTACGATTCCTACGCTTGTGGCCTTCCCACCGTGGCCTAACAATCCGCTGGAGCCCAATAGGAAGCAAAGCCCATCACCACCACAACCACGCGTCTTGGTCTTGCTGCCGATCCAAACCTAGAAGCCTAGCCGCGTGAAAGGGAGCGGGTGGCGGCGGCTAGGGTTGGATATCGAGCCATCTTGGTTCGTTAGTGGCTTGGCTCGTTATAGCTCGGCATGTTATGGCTCGACTCATCATGGCTAGTTAGTATAATGAACTAGTAGGCTGTCTCGACTCGTTAGCAAGCTCGAGCTAAGCTCGTTTGGCCAGTGAACCAAAGTGCAAACAAACTTATGCACAAAGATTATAGTCGCAAATCAGTGAAAAACACATCACATGCAGATATAAAATGAAATGATCAAAATACATATGAATTATGCAATGAAAATATAAGTATGCTATCATTTATGACCATGATTCATCATTCTTCGTTGATTGATTCCACTGATCCATACAATATTTATTATTTATCATAGCTTGTTATGGCTCACGAGTAGCTCACGAGCCAGCTTGAGCTAGCTCATTATAAAACGAGTCGAGCTCAAGACGAGCCATTAACGAGCGAGTTGAGTGAGCTAGCGAGTTACGTGTTTTCTGCCCAGCCTTAGCGGCGGCGGCTTGAGGCCTCAAGCAGAAAGCACCGCGTGCGTGTCCGAGCGGCGAGGAGTGTAGCGGTGTGCGGCAGGCAAGCTGCGAGCAAGGTGGCACAACCGCTTAGGCGAGCGACAAGCAATGCGACGCGATCGCGTGAGAACGAGGCAAGCTGTGCAGCGCGGGTGGGGCGGACGAGCTGCCAACATCGACTGAGGTATGTTGCCGGAGCTAGGAGGAGGCGTGGGCTGCGGGAATCTCGGTTGAAATCGAACACCGAACCGATGAAACCGAAAACCGAAATCATTGGTTTCTCTTTTCCTCCAGAACCGATTGGTGGCAATAGTTTTCCAAAACCAAAATTCTTCGGAACCGAATCGTCGGTTAAAACCGATTGCCCAGTGACTCTTCCCTCTTCCTTCTCCATCTCTTCCTCTTTCTCCTCTTACGTCTCTCGCTCCCCCTCACTGATTACGCAGACGGGAAAGATTATCGGAACACCCACATGACCATGGCACGCCGGCACCTAGCCCAACACACATTGTGACTAATAGGAGGAGGACAACACCTCTGCGCCCCACCCCCTCAGTCCATCTCACATAGAATAAAGAGAGGTAAGCAACGTGTCCACCGATCAGTGTTTGGGAGCACGAGCGCGGTAGTGGTCTGTCTTGGACAGCTCACCAGGCCCATGCGTCAGCCATAGGAAAATGCTAGACGACCCTACAAAAAAAAACTAGACCCAAGGAAGGGTTTTGTGCCCTCCAGTGACTTACCTATGATCCAAGGGTGCAGAAAATGATGAAAAGACTAGACTCATAGAAGGGTAAGTTGTTGACATTTGGGGGTAGGCAAATTCTAACCAAGGTCTTGTTTAGTTCCCCTCAAAATTCTAAGTTATTTCACTTTCTCTCCATCACATCAATATAGGGACACATTTTTGGAGCAAGTAAATGTAGGTGAAAAAATAACTAGTTGCACAATTTGGTTGTAAATCACGAGACAAATTTTTTGAGCCTAGTTAGTCCATGATTGGACAATATTTACCAAATACAAATGGAAGTGCTACAAGAGTTCGAGTTGAAAAAATTTGCAATCTAAACAAAGCCCAATTCATGTTTGAGTAGCATTCCTCTTTACCTCATGGGTTTCTACTTACTTAAGGATGGTGTGCATGCTAAGATGGACAACATCGGGGCTAAGTTCCTTGGGCAAGGGGCTGAGGACAAGTTCAAATTAATACCATATGACCAAATGAGAGGTGGTGGCAAGACCCAAAGACCAAGGGGGCCTAGGGATCATTAACATCAAAACTATGAATGAGTCTCATTGTTAAATGGATTTGCAAAATTATGCAGACCGAATGTCCTATGGTTCCACATCAGAAAAAACAAATACATGGATGATAAGGGTTTTTTGGCACAACTGGAGGTAGGGTCTCTAAATTCTGGAAAGGTCTCCATAAGGCTAAACATCTTTTCAAATGGGGTGCAATATTCGTTGTAGGAAATGGGAAGAAATGCAGGTTCGGGGGAGATTGTTGGGTTGGCCAAGTGTCTCTAAGAATTTCCCATGAACACATCTTTAAAAAGCAAAGTATAAATAGCAAGCTAAGGTTTATTTATTTATTTATAGAAACTAATCCTACATAAAAAATTAAATAAGAAACAAATTATAAACATAGATACTTAAGTATATATACGGACTCTAAGAGAACATGTCTCTCTGTCAATTATTTAACGTTCACGAAATTGGTCGACATACTCATAGCTATGATCAACATTCATATTAATTCAAGACTCAAAGTTTAATAATTATTTGATGGTTTATGAATTAAAGAACATGATGAACAAGCATGTGATTTTTTTAACTACTCCCTCCGTCCAATGAAAGAATTTTTTTTGCACATGACGTCATAGTCCCTAATGTGAGGATTAAGCAAAAAAAAACTTCTTGACCCATTCCTCTTTTGACATCCGGGACTTGTCCTTTTCGATTCGTTAAGGCGATAGTGGAGGGAGGTAAGGCGGCGGTGATCAGGTGGTGATTGTCAAGGATGATGATAACAATGGAAGAAGATCGATTAGAGTTGGATGGCATTGAAATTCCCTTTTTTTGGTTTTGGATAATTGATGACACCTAGTTGCTAATGGGTTATCTAAGTGTGATTAGATATGTTAGCAACATGTGATTATGTGGAGCATGATAATCATGGACATGAACATGGTGAAATGATCAAGCTCATGGAATAGGAAAGAGAAAAACAAAAGACCTAAGGAGATCAAGACCAAGGTATACTTGATAGGGATTTTGATTTTAGTGATCAAGACACTATAGAGTGTGTGATCACACTTAGGATAAATAGCCAACTATCAAGAGGGGAAATTCATGGCTAATTTGAAGTTGAAGTGCCTCTAGGTCCATTCATTTGAATTAGGATCTAGTGCACTGACTCTAACCCTTGAAAATGCTTTGCAAAACATGCTAACACGTGTGTTAAAGAAATATATGCATCTTGGTTGGCATCTTGGAAGCAATGGTGAAGAAAAAGACTTTGAAAATGCTGAAAAAGGAGGACCAGACACTGGCTCACTATGGACCTGACGCGTCAGGTGTTTGCAGTGTGGCATTACTTCCTGCTTGAAAGAGAGACCAGACGCTGGTACAGTGTTCCGGGTGCGTCAGGTGACACAGCAGACGCAACACAGTAATCAACACTAGAACATCAGGTGTGGTTCTGCTGGCATGTTGACCAGACACAGTGGGGCACGTCAGGTGCTGGTTGTTATAGACGCTCGAGCCCTGCGTCAGGTGGACTCCAGAGAGCTCCTCGAGCCTCCTTTTCATGACTAGATGCGTAAGCTGTGGCAAGAGCGGACACAAGCGACGCTAGGTGTAGTCTTCGGCTAGTTCTTCGTGCGAGGAGTGGTGTGTACACCTGACACTGTAGGTGGTCTACACCGATGCATCCGGTGCACTCTTAACCGAGTGCCTGCTGAGGTAAACATTGAAGATCCAGTGGACATTTGAACGGGCACGGACACATGGAGGTGATCCACGCACCGGACGCTAGAGGCAGTGCCAGGTGTTGATGCACTATAGCCCGGTGCACCTGACTCTACTGAAATGTGACCCCCAATGGCTATGTCATTTTTTTTGTGTGTGTGTGTGGGGGGGGTCTATAAATAGAGAGTGGCTACCTCCAAGCTATCTCTCTTAACATTTGGTGATATTAAAATATCTCTTTGAGCTGAGCTAACCCTCCTGACTCATCTCCTTGCTTTGCTTGCACATCTTGGTGAGACTGAGTGAGATTCAAGTGCATTTGCTTGTGTCTTTGCATCTAAAGGCACTTGTTCTTTGGTTGAGCTGCGGGTTTCTTATTTCTCTTGGGAATTTGTCGATTCCCTAGTGGCTTCGAGCAGCTGAGGTGTTGAGCTCGAGTTGGTGCTTGTCTCGAGGCCACACCGGTGGATTTGTGAGGTGTTCTTGAGCCTTCCCCATGGGAGATCGCAGTTGGCTACTTTAGTGCATTGGTCATAGCTTGTGGATTCCCATCTTGTATTGGTTGTGCATCACCCGGCTGTGGGTTCAGTTTTGTAATGCCAATTAGCTCATGAACCTCCAAGTGGGTGAATCGCTACAACGAGGAGTAGCTTACCGGCGAGTAAGTGAACCTCAATAAAATCATTGTCAATTTCTTAATTGGATTTCTTGGTATTCATAATGTGATTGATTGGTTCACTCCTCTACACTTACCATCGGTATAAAAGGATCAAACCATCTCCTTGTATTTACTTGTTCATATTTCTTGTGTAGTACTTCTTGGTACGACCTTGTAGCTTATAGAAATTTAGTTGCTTAATGTTATTACCTAGGAGTAATTAATCTAGAAACTTAGTCTTGAGTGTCATCTAGAGACAATAGCAATACTAGAATTATTGTGTAGGTGGCTTGCATAGCTTTTAGTGTACCGTTCATATTGCTTCGCCATCTTATTGTCTAACAAAGTTGGTTTAGTGTTGTTGTAGATAGGTTATTCACCCCCTCTAGACATTTAGAACCTTTCAGGCATTGTTGAGAGTAACTTTATTGTGGCTCTCAGCCATGATGATTGAGGAAGGTGGATACTAGGTTGTAGCGAATGTGATAGCAGGTGAATCAAATCCTACCTTTAGATGGTCAAAACTGCTTGTGTATGAGTTGGCTTTGAAGAGTCATAATGATTTTTGTGTTCTTGTTCGTAACATTGGTCTTAGGGTTTCGGTATGAGTAGGGTTTTTTATGTGTTAAGGTTTTGATACGGTATATGTTTAAGATAACAATTAGAATCACATTGCATAATATTATCTTGAAAAAAGAAGAATCATAGAAAAGCAAAAAAAAGTCAATGCCATGGTGTTGCAGTAATTCTATGTGTTTCTTTTTTCATGACTGTGAATGGCTTCAACAATAGAGAGGATGGGTAATGAGGAGAGTGATACATGATTTACGTTCAATTATGTTATTTAAGACCTCAAAATAATCCGTAAGCATGCCTAAGGTATGTTGGTAATGGGTTTGGATATAATACAAAATTTAATTGACTCTAGTTGCTTTGGATGTGTTGGCGTTTCTTAGCGCAATCACTAGAAACAGGTTTAGAACCCACCTCTAATGACGGCGCCTCAAAACGTGCCATTGATATCCCCGAGTGGAATCACCATGTCGGTAATCACACTAGGTCAATGTAACACCCGTGTTTTTGCATCATTTTAAAATTCACTAAAAATTTGAACTTTTCAAATTACAACTAAAACTTGATTTACTTTCCGCAAAACCTAAACCCTAGCTTTCGAAAACCCTGCATTCAAAATCTCACCATATAGAAATTAGATCCCCTGTTTGCTTGCTTGATGAGCTTATGGTGGCCAAGGTCCGTATACTTGATCTAGACTCTAAATTATGGAAGAATATTTATGCATGAGCATGATTTACAATTTTCTCTGGGAATTAATCCACAAACCCCGGAATACATATGTGGAGGTATATATGGACAACATACGATAATAGACATGATGCTCACCTATGAATAACCTGACTAGTGTATAGTGGTATGAGCCTGATAACGTAGCTATGGAGCTAAGCCGGATGACGTACTCATCCACATTATCTACGCTCGTACGTTGTAATTAATAGTAACATGAGATCGCCTAATGAACCTTAACCAACAAAAGAGGTGGGTGATAATAATCCATAGTGAGATGGATTATTATGGGAATCGCCGTGTGGGATTCCTGCGGAGAGATACTCGCCTCCCTAAGGACCGGTTCATAGACCTTCTACCTAGTGCAATATTACGTACAGCCACATGCCGAGATGGGACGGCTTGATTCACACCCCGTTAGGTTGCGATATAATTTCAATCCTAGGTGGCCAGCGCAGGCAGGGATCTATCGGGAGCTGACCTGGATGTTATGTGATCTTCCGAGGTCGGGTTGGCGTGGTTGCTATGTGATCCTCCACGTTAAACAATTGAGATATTGATTATATGAATTATGAATTATGAATTGTTGAATGAATTATTGTTGAGCAGATGCTATGTGATCTTCCGCAATGCTGTGTGCTAGTGGGACGCTATGTGATCTTCCCACTTCCAACCCCGAGAAATCTTGGTAGGATTATACCAATACACCTAGGGTAGCACCCAAGCAGGTACGGATCTTGTTAGGCCTGTCGGAACCAAACCGGATGGGGAAGAATGTGCCTATCATGTGGAGAAATTGTACAACCTCTGCAGAGTTATATGAATCTATTCTAATAGCCACGCCCTTAGAATGGGCAAATGCTAGGCTTGAACATCTATGATTAGTTTTAACTAACCTGTTGTGATAATGTGAAGGTGATGATATGGGATAATCCGAGAACTAGCGAGAGCAGTTTTAGAGACTCTGCTAGGGCCCAAAACCCATAATTTACCAAACCACCCTGGTTTGGACTTGCTGAGTACGTTTGTACTCACCCCTCTGTTTTTACAGATATCGGCACATTCGAAGGTAAGATCGTTGTCAAGATAGAAGATCGACGTTCATAGGAGTTCACAAGGCGTTCGCTTTGCACGGGGTTTCCATCCATGCTCAAGTTGCCTGTGGAGTATGAGGCAACAGTCATAGTTAATCCACCGCTTTCGGTTGGCTAACTCTGATAACATATTCGCCACTGTAAGACTTTCTAATCCTATATTATTAAAGCTCGAATTTCTATTATATCTGTATACCATTATCTGACACTAACGAACGTATTTGTGCGTGATCCTGGCGCAAATATGGGTGATCAAAGTCCCATTAAAAGTGGGTCGTGACAGTCAATCAACGGTGATAGATCTTGCCATAGTTGATATTTCATCCGCAAGCGCACGAATCTATCATTGTAGCATTTCACCCAGAAGTATTCAGGGTATCATTATTTATATTTTCCCAAAGGAAGGCTTGTATATAAGAAGCTAGCATGGCATCTGGACAATGGAATGTGTGTACGCTAAGTCCAACTTGGTCATAACAGGGGTAACCAAAATGGTTTATGGATAGTGTGAAACACACATAGGAATCCACCAGTTAAGGATAAAGAAAATAGATAAAGAATAAATGAATAACCTAATGGAGTAGTCTAATGTATCTAGTCATGGTCATACAAATGAATAGTTAGGATCATATGCAACATGATATAATAATGGTTAGGTCTAGGATAACAGTGGAGACCCCCCGTATACCATCTAGCCTAATGGGGGGCATTTATGAACTCCTACATCACATACGAATGAGGGGGGATTATTGCAAGGGATGGACAAGGCTGTCACTACCCAGCCGCCTAGCCCCACGACCGTGGCATGCTCTCATATTCGTAGGTGTCGTAATACCCGGGCACCATGCCCGCATATCAGAGCACTACTCTTGTCCCCCCAAGATCCCCACCCTACGGATGGACGGACTAAGGCAAGAGCAAACCCGAAGGAACAACGAACCGTTATCCCACCTCTAATCATGTTTGACATATGATGATCGATGAAGAACAAATATGAACATGTCAAGATCATGATATGCAAACTATATACTAGTTCATATATCAACACTATAACATGAACAAGACTATACTCTAATTCATAAGTTATACCATGAACAAAAAATAGGGACTTGCAAGTAGAAGAATGCTCCATAAGAGATATATTACCAAATAGCACTCTCTTCTAGGAGACAAGCCCTCCTTGTAGCTCTTCTAATCCAAGCTTCTAACCAAGAAATAAGAAGAAGAGAGAGAGGTAGTGGTGGTAGAGAGAGAGGTGGTGGTGCTGTGTGGTGAACTCCATGTGGTGTGTGTGTGGAAGAAGGAGGAGAGGGGAGCTACTTATACAAGAGGGAGAGGGACCTAAGTGTAAAATCTACCCTAAACCGACCTAAGGAAGGCGTCCGGGTATGTTGAACCGGTCAACCCACCAGCGCACCACCCTCCTTGGCACTCATTGCACCGCCTCCCCGAAGTTGGGCTCGAACCGTCTCAGGGTGGGTGCGGCTGCATCCTAGTGTGCGCGCGCACCCCCCGGGCTCGGTTCGGTCCGGGCCTCGGCAGGGTGGCGTTGTTGGGCCTGAAATGTGTGCTGGTGGTGTTGGCTCGGCCCAATTCTCTCACTTCGGTCCTTTTCACCCCTGGGCTTGTGTTGTTCAGGAATACACTTTCCAGGGTTGCGCCTTTTGGTCGTATTTCCACCTGTATTTATGTATTTTCTACAAAACAATGTTTGGAACACTACAAGTGGAAATATGTGAGTAATAAATGTATATGAGTATGAAAAGGTATAGTTTCACCCCCTTTATGGTAGAATGTTGATGGGAAAAATATGTCGTTAGTGACCGTCAATAGGATGATGCACTTAGATCGGAACTAGTTGGATTTATTTGGATTTGGACTTAATAAGAGAAATTGGATTGGATACACTAATCATTTTGTGAGGGACCAAGTCTCATACCCCCTCATCGCTCTCGTAGGTGACACAGGGGGCTCCTCGTCGCGCCGCTACTAGAGGGGTGTCTCTCACACTCCTTTCTATCACCGGAACGGGTGCCTAGAGATGCTGGCCCATTGTTGGTATCTCTTATTGTCGTCACTAGAAATTAAGTTAATCTCACACCTGACAATGGGGCTAGAAATAATTGTTGGTGTATCATAGTATCACTATCAAGAGTGGAGTTAATCTCACTCAGAATATGCACGGAGGTTCACCACACATTCTGAAGCATCACCTAAATATTACCTAGCAGCAATGGAAGGAAATACGTGTATGATATTCTTATTATGCCACTTGGATCGTTGAAATAATAATATAAATATGATACCCGCAAGCGCACAGATAGAAATACCATTGTAGCATTTAATCGGGAATAATCCAGGTATCATTATTTATAATTTACCACAGGGAAGGGGTAGGCTTATGGATGGATTGATTGATTTCAATTGCAGTGTAGAGTAAACTATATCAAATCTAATTACTCTAAATAGGGATAAGTCATATAATAATGATAATGATAAATGATAATGATAAATGCCAAGTCAAAGATCACGGTATGCCACAAGAATATATCATAAAAGCAATACTATCATAGTATAGGGAGAATAGAGAAATATTCCTAAGTTATTCCTGATCACATGTCAATGCATACTAAGATTTGTGCAACACACTTAATAATCATGGCAAAAGAGCAATATATCTACACATAGTGAACATTACTAAGGAAAATCAAGAATAGAGCAAGTCAACCATAGTAATAAAGCTCAACTTCCCCTACATTCGAGGAGTGGACTACATATGACTCAATGGGTACCACATGACCTAGAATGTAGGGTGCAATTGTAGTCAAATGAGGTATAAGCACCACACTTACACATTGTCGACCACTATCCCAAGGTACCATTAAATTAGCGCTATACGACTCTATGCTTGAATATAAAGACAATCTAACTATACTAATCATATAATCATAATAAACATTAAAACATATAACTATGAATTTAATTATTGAATAGATCAAAGTCATGAAAATTATATCTAGCAAAATACTTATTAGATACAAGAGAGAAGCCACAAAAAGCTCTTGCTTTCGCAACTTCTAGATGATTAGGAATTTAAGACAAGCTTGCTTTCCTCTAGAACTAGCCTAGATATAGCTAATGCTCTAATCATGATGGAACTCTAGTGCTTAGGATCTTGATGACTTGATGATCAAATTAAATGCATATGAGAGTTATGAGCCCAGGGCTTAGGGGTCTTAGTTTTATAGTCCTGTAGAATGCACGAGAGCCCTTGGATCAAACTGACCTTGATCAATGGTGTAGATTGAGTCCTGATAGTGGTTTTGAGCCGATATAAAAAAGGTAGAGGCTGACAGGCGGACCACAAGACGGCCTACTTGGCATGTAGGTCAGCTGACCTCTCCTAGTGATAGCTAGGTGGGTCCCACCTTGTAGGTCCTTGCCTATGGTGTCTTCTAGAGTCTTCTTGCGTAAGGGCCAAGTTGGAATACATTTAGAACACGTTTATGCTTCGCGTCCTTTGCAAACTATGATGTTTTCCTGTTTCATCCTTGGAAATATAAAGATTCACAAAACTCATGGAATTCTGTTAGTAAAGCCCCTATTCTATGTTGATATTCATATTATGCCCTTATTTCAAGTTTAGTTTATTATAAAATATTTGCAATAACAAGTGTCCACACCCATGAGAAAGGCGAGTAGGGTGCTCTCCGTATAGGTGGCTCGAGCGGACGATGTGCTCCATCCCCGGTGCTCCAACAACCGCATTTGCCACCCCCATGGGTGGATCCGATGTCCCTATAACCAAGGCAATGGTGGAGGCCAGAGGCGCTCCTGTGTTAGCCTTCTAGGGCTATATGGTGTGCCAGTTGGCCTCACTTCTCCTCCAATTGTCCTTCCTTGCTATGGCAGTGATGGTGGACCAGGTCGTCAGGTCTGATGCCCAGGTGGCTAGATTTGATGCCCGGATAGCTTGAGCTGGCATGTCGATCAAGGAGTCAGCGGTTGTGCGGGTTGGGTGGTGAGGTGTGGTGTGGAAGTGCGGCAGGAGCATGACAGTGCGGTCAGTAGCGCGGTACCACGGAGGCACAGGACCCGTGTGGGCTGCTCGGATCTATGATCTCCTGCTCCTAGTTCGCCGTGGAGGGTCATCGACACGATGGTGGGCGGAGCTGGTGGCCAGTGAACCTAGCGATGGTGGTTCTAGGTATCGACAACAACAGCTAACTCGGTTGGACAGGGCAGCGACTTGCATAGTAGACAAGTCGTGGCCTGTGCACGGTGTTGTGGGCGCCCTAGCGAAACATTTTGCCTCTTGGGCTGATGACGACGACGTCTCTAGACACTGTTTTCTTCCTTGGAAGCATCAATGGTTTGGACCTGTTTCCTTTGTGTGGCTTCTCTTTCTTGGGTGAAAACCTGGACCTTACGGTCAGGCGACGGCAGTGCCAGTGACGTTGTGTTTCTCCATGGAGGCGTCATTCTAGAAGATTGTGCTCGGTTAGTCTACTGCGGTGGCTAACATTGTGCTCACCTAGTTGAGGACTCAAGTTTGCAGTGTCAACAACGAAGGAAGACAGTCAGGAGGATGACGTAGGCGTGACGATTCGAGGGCCTCGCATCTATTGATAGTGGACCATGAATTTGGCGAGGAGGTGCCTACAAAATTGGCAAGGAGGATGATGTGAGAGGTGGTGGCTAATAGTTTTGAGTTACCGAGATGACCTTAACAGCGGATTGTCAGGATACGTACATTAATGACCGCATATTTCGATATACATTCACACAAATGAAATAAACAAATAAAATTTAAAGCATACAAATAACTACTTCAATTGTTCAAGAAAAACATAGGATGATTTGGTTCTAGCCAGCAAGCTCAAGCTAGATTCCCGATTTCCCATGTTGTAGTCCCATGTTCCCCCGGAAGACGGATAAGGCTGGCCTTCTTGTTGCGCCTCTTGTTGCGGTTGCGGAGTAGTGAATACACTGGGTATGCTGCAATGTAGGCGAGAACAGGGATGACCAGACCGATGACGTTTTTGGTCGTCTGGATGTCCCTGTTGCTACCTGCTGCGTAGGCAGCTAGGAGGCCGAGCATGTCCAGCAAAATGACCGTATGCATCGGCCACAGCGGCAATGGCGGCTTGCTACTTTTTTGCAGTGTCGACCGGAGTAGCATGACGATGACCACGATGGACGCCACAAAGGAAGTGGAGTTGCTGTAGAAGAAAGCGAGGTACCGGCGCTTGTTGATGTCATGGAGAACCGGGTCGCCGGCGACATGTCCCTTGTCGTCGTCATCCGGCCATAGTCCGCCTGGCGGTTTCAGGCCAGTCTGATACGTTACACTGGCAGCGAGGATTCCCAGCAGCATCAGGTACTCACGGAGGCCCTTTTGCTTGTCGCCGTCGCCGTTGCTGCTGCTGTCTTTGTCTGCTTGGCCATTGGCATCACCATTAGTATTTTGGGCTTCACAACCGCAGTTCGTGGAGAATTTTACTTCTACTTCTCGGCCTCTGCATTTCCAGTTCCTCCAATAGATGAATACCTGCACGGTTACAAACACGAAGAGCCCAATAGCCAGCACCAGGACATAGATGGAGGTGCGCAAAAGCCGGGAGCTCCCTGCAGTGTAGGCACCCACCACAGCAAACATGCTGGCCACCATGCACACATAGAGTGCATAGCATCGTATGCCAAGCTTGTACAGGGTTGGGTTCACCAGCAGAAGGATCAGGGCCACAGATGTCATGAAGCTCGCGGCGTTGCAGTAGAAGAATGCCTTGTAACGCTTAGGGTAGTTGTCAAGGAGGACCGGGTGACCCGCCAGGTATTTTATGTGGCCGAACTTGTCTCTTGTGGTTGCTGACCAGAAGCCTCCTGGTGGCGTCAGCCCAGCCTGGTAGGTCAGTGTTGCAACTAGGATTGCAAGCAGCAGCAGGACTTCACGCTTGCTATCCATTTCGTCGTCGTCTTCAGGCTTCATATTGTCGTCTTTCTGGTCGTCCAGTGTGAAGTAGAAGATCATGTGGATCACCACATAGACGAGGACAACACCTGCCAAGGCGACAACAGAGACGGAGGTGCTTACGTCCCTGCAGCTCCCTGCAGCATACGCACAGATGAGGCCGAACAGGTCCAGTATCATCGCTGCCTGCAGCATGTGGCGCTGGAGCAGGAATGTACTTTGGACCATCATGATGACCACCAAGGACACCACAAAAGCTGCCGAGTTGCTATAGAAGAACACCATGTAGCGTGCAGGGTCCATTGTGAGAAGCACAGATTCACCCATCTTGTGTCCGTCTTCGTTGTCTTGCCAGAGGCCACCTGGTGGATCAATCCAGCCTGGTAAGTGATGCTTGCGGCAAGAGTTGCCAACAGCATTACAAGCTCACGGGACTTGGCCGTCACTGATGATGTTGCTTCCTTGCCATCTTCGGTGCCACTCCTGCTAGTTTAGGTAGTAATTTCATTCACAAATAATTAACATATATATATATATATATATATAGTAGCTAATTAATCGATATAAAAATAAAAAATGAACAACATAAATACACATATGTATATAAAATAGTAAACATTCTCGTGCATTGCCAATAGATTTCTTCTTGTTCCAAACTCTTATAATTCTCATGCAACAACCAGACTTTTCTATCAATCTGTGTTCTAGATAAACCACTATTTTTTTCAAGGTCTTGCTGAATTTAGATGCAATCAATGGCTTCTCGGTGTGGTGGCGTTTTTGTTTATTTTCCGTGGTGGTTTATAAAACTGCCATAAGCAAAGGTCACCGTTCTAATCTAAAAAAAAAAAAATCCAAATCCAAAACCTAACCCAAATGGGTCGGCTGGATCTAGGCCACACCGTCGGATCTGCAGCCATCGACCCCGCGCCAGTTGGACCTGCGCGCTACCAGATCTGAGCCGCCCTGTGCCGCCGCGCCGCCGGCCCTACGCGGATCTCACCGTCGCCTGCCGGATCCACGTGACGGAGGAGCTCGTCACCGCCGCCGCCTCCGCGTCAGACATGAAGGGGAAGGGAGGAGAGCCGGGTAGGGGAGGTGCTCGCCCAGGATTACGCACTCGGAGCCAGGGAGGGAGGCGTAAGGAGATGGAGAGCGGCATAGGAGAGGAGTGGGAAATAAGGGAGTGAAACCCTAAGTCTTTATTATATACTATGTACAAGTTCTGGGACTATTGGACTTTTAATGGGCTCAAACCTATTAAACATGGCAAGCCTTTGTAACTGAACCGCCATCGAAAATGAGGTATTTTCTATAGCGTTTTTTTTATAAAAAAACCGTCAACCGTGACGGGTTTTTTAATAACCGTCACGGTTAATAAAATGGAAGCGCATGGTAAAAGATTTTATGTAGCAGTGAATATAACCTTATTATCCTACAAAGCAGACAAATATGTACTCATAAATATGTAAGATAGTTTTTTTGCCAATTAAAATACACCAACAATTTAGTGGTGAAAAACAGAACATGCAGGAAGGCGAAAACGGACATACCTGCTATCATCGACAAATAGCCGTCGTATGCGTTGTTTTGCAGCATGAAGTCTTGCTCGGATCGTTTTTCCGCCTTGCCTCATTTCAATCCTTAAGGAGAGCTGGAGGAGGAGGCATACCAGAACCGCGATGCCCAGGCCAATGACGTAGGCGGTGTTGTCACGCTCTCTGGAGCTGCCAGCAACGTAGGCCCCCACGAGGCCTAGGAGTGCCACGACGACGAGCACATAGAGGGTGACGAAGCGTGTGGAGATTTTCTTGATGAGCTGCTTGTCCAGAAGCAGCATGATGATGATGAGGGACACGACGAACGCGGTGGTGTTGCAGACGAAGAAGGCCTGGTACCGCCCGAGGTGGTGGGACTTGAGAACCGGCTGGCTCACACGCGGATCAGGATCAGGAGGCAGAGGCATACCACCTTTGTGCTGCACGGTGGTGTTGCCCCAGAAGCCACCCGGCGGATTCAGCCCGGCCACGTACGTCAATGTCACCGCGAAGGTGGTGAGGAGCATCAGGGTCTGGTGCATTTCTTCACGGCGCCGGTCGTCGTCGTCGGTGGCGGTGGCGGTGGCGGTGGTGCCTCCTCCTGCTGCCGCTGGTGGCCACAGCTTGGAGACCGTAAAGGCAACCAGGGCCGGCATGATGTAGGCGAAGACGGTGGACATGAGCAGCAGGGAGTAGATGGTGGTGAACCTGTCCCTGCAGCTGCCGGCGGCGTAGGCTCCCATGAGGGCAAGCAGGTCGAGCACCATGACGAGACGGAGCAGCACGACCGCGGGGGCCTGGCTGCTGCCATCGAGGGTCAGGAGCAGGAGGCACACCACGAGCGACGCCGCGAACGACGTGGCGTTGCAGTAGTAGAACACCAGGTAGCGCCGGTGCTGGGTGTCCGGGAGGATGGGGTCGCCCACGGGGTGGACCTGCTGCGTGTCCTGCCACACGCCCCCCGGCAGGTTCAGCCCCGCCGCGTACGTCACCGTCGCCACCAGCGTCGCCAGCAGCAGCAGGTACGACTTGAGCTCGTACTCCGTTGATTGCGGCTTCTTCTTTGTTGGCAACTGCATTGGCGGCCCATTCTTCTTCTTCTGGTTCTGGGATGCTGCTGCTGTAATGATCTCGTTGGTCGCCATTTCGATCTGTATCTATTTGGTGTCTTGGTGATGACAAGCAAAGCAATGGACTCGATCGACCCTGAGCGGTGCCCGGCTGATTGCGCTCTATTTATAGATCGAGGCTCGAGCCGGCATCCTCGATCGTGTTGCGTTCATTTTGGCATGCCGTGATGCGATCGCAAGGCAGCCCTAGATATGCTAGCTGCTTGTTGTCTCTGCATCAGTAGCAAGGCATGGCATTGCTTCCTCAGGTCATCCTATTTTGTTCTTGGAGCCTTAGAGGGCGACTTTATTCCCGTCGTCTTTCCTCTCACTGCCATCATGGTCATATCTTTTTCTGTATGCTAGGAGGCTAGGAGCATCACATTCATTCGACAGTCTTATTCAAGTAAACAATGTTCTCACGCAAGGGTTTAGATTCTTCGTGTCTCTGCAAGACTGCCCAGCTGCTTCTATTTCGTTCCCTCAAAAAAAAAAAAAAAAAAAAAGCTGCTTCTATTTTGAGTAACTTATTCTTCCTTCACATATACTCACTCCATCCCAAATTGTAAGTCGTTTGACTTTTTTTACTCCAACTTTGACCACTCGTCTTATTCAAAAAAAAATTGTGCAAACATAATCAAATTTAAGTTACTTTTGAAGAATGTTTATTAATAATTCAAGTAAACAATGTTCTCACGCAAGGGTTTAGATTCTTCGTGTCTCTGCAAGACTGCCCTGCTTCTATTTTGAGTAACTTATTCTTCTTGACATATACTACTTATTAGCTAGCCGCTCCTGTCACACTTTTTTTCCTTCTATATATATTCAATTTAATTTTATCTGAAGAAAAGACCGTAGAGTATCTCCAACAGTTCCCTAAACATGTTCCTAATATTTTTTTCTTTGAAAATGAGGAAAAAAAACTCTCCCCAACAACTTCTAATCTCAACCCGTAAAAATTTAACTACTTCGAAAAATGGATTCCATCTGCATAACTTTACGCCGCGCAAGTCGCAACTCGACGTTGTGTATCCTTCCATATCGTGTGGTTCTCCTCTTCGTGCCGTGAATTGGTGCGGCTTCCTCCCTCCACGCCTTCTTTTGCCACGCCAAATTGTCCATCGCGGCATCGCCAGGAGGGCCAGATGAAGTAGGCATCAATATTCCATCACACCCACCATCGCTAGTTATTCGATCGCGATGCTTCGGTCCTCCATCGCCGGGAGGGAGATCAACCGTCATCGGTCCTCCATCCTCTAGCTGATCGATCAACGCCGTCGTAGTCCGTGGAAGAGGTACATCGTACTCTCATGAATGGATTTTCTCTAGGGTTTTTGCCACGCCGCCGCTGCCTGGGCTTCTTGCCGCCATCTGCTGTCGCTAGGTTTTGGCATTGGGTCAGCCTCCTGTAGCCAGTCGTGGTTGTTGTGGTCGACAATGGCCGTCTTTTGGGACGACTATTGTCTAGCCATGGGTGCGTGGCTGCCATTGTTGATCCATGCTGGCCGGGTTTTTTTGTTCATACGTGCAGCCCCCCTAGCAATTAATGTCTAGTGCTGGATATTGGACCGGTTTGGTCACATAACATGATGGTCACTAGGCCAGAAAACTCTATCAGTGACACTTCTATAGGGATATCAGTGACATGTTTTTCACACGTCACTATTTTTGCGTCACTAGTAAGGACTTATCAATGAGTCACTGATAGTAAAAAATTAATGATGCGTCTTGAGAACACGTGTCACTGATACCAGAAACACCGTCACTGATATCTATCAGTGATGCGTGTACTCCATAAGCATCACTGATAATGGGAAAACGCGTTCCTTCTTTAGATGACTTGGGCTTCCCCATGACACAGGAATCGTTGGACGGTAATCATTCTTTGGACGACTTCAACTTCGCCATGACACATGAAACACAGTAGGTATATGATGACGTGCACATAGGAGGAGGTCCTGAAGAAGTTGAAGTGGATGTAGAAGCATGTGATGAGGATGTTCAAGTGCAATCACGTGCTGGTAGTAAACGCGCACGCGTTCCATGTCCTAACGGCAAAAAAAAAAAAAAAAAAAAAAAAAAAAAAATTGCAGAGGAGGATGAAATTATTGTCTCGACTTGGTTGAATGCTAGGTAAAGATCCTGTGCATGGTGCTAATGCTGGCTGGAAAT
The DNA here is from genome assembly GCA_015847255.1 of Hyparrhenia diplandra. NCBI lineage: Eukaryota > Viridiplantae > Streptophyta > Magnoliopsida > Poales > Poaceae > Hyparrhenia > Hyparrhenia diplandra. Next base: position 52,138 of record JADLZK010010655.1, on the reverse strand, counting down.
GTGTTTCATCGTCTCTAATCCTTTTATGTGCACAAATGAAGTCATCAAGTGTTTGATTATTCTCATCACATTTTGTCCACCATATTCAAACCGCTCCTTAGGGTCAGCGACTCCTTCATCTTAGACAATCATATTGTGCATGATGACACATGCTTTCATTATGTCTCCACGTGTCTCTTCATCCCGACATGCGAGCTGCTCCTCGAACAATGGCGAACCTGGATTGCAAAACACCGAAAGCTCTTTTAAGAAACGTTTATCTACGGTATGAAAATTTCTTTGTGAAACCATTTGACTCGTTAGATTCTTGAAACTAAAACAAGAATTAGTAGAAACTAAACTTTGGGTGTTTCTCTCAACTAGTTAAGAATAATTTCTCTGTGATACTCTCTAGAATGTTCTTTTGGTGTTTTGGTATTTGTATTGAGAATAAAAAACGTTCGTACTGCCACACCCATATTGTGGTTTCTCTTTTTTTTTTGGTGTTTGTGCAGAAGCTACGCCCTCCATCCCAAAAGGAATGTAATCCTAAAATCTTGTCTAAAAACATGTAATTGTAGACTCAGAGATCACCTTTTCCAATAGACCTACCTATTAAGAATACAACAGCATGTCTAAGAACAAATATCATAGTCTATCTATCTTAAAAACATTTCAGAAGTCAACCGTTTCTTAAATGATAAAAACGAGGTAAATACAATATCTACTCTAGTCTTATCTCGAAAAGTGGGACGTTCTTTCTCAACTAAGGGAGTAGGAATTGTTTGGATTGAGATGTGGATGGGGATTAGATCCTAGCCATCCATTCTTCACACTCATTTCCGGAACCACTATCTCAATACCCAAACAACATAGTTACATGCTAAGAGTAAAGTTTCCGGAACCACTAGCGCCCGAACGTTCGTCGCACCACTTGTATCTGGGACGCCCGCTCAAACTGTCGAACTGGTTTCGTGGATGCACTCCCCTAGCGCGTGCTCCTCCTTCCTAGTTCCGCACCGCACGCTACCAGCACGCCACTCACCGACACGCAAGGAGCAGACCCGCTGGTGATGGTACGAGGTGGGGCAGCGACATGGACTGTCGCCACCTTGAGATCACACACCCGCTCGAACTGCCGTTGCTACGTCTTCGTGAGTTAGCGGCAGCGGCATGGACTGCCTCCTTCCCTTGTGTCTGGACCCACCTACTCTGCAGGAAAGCCGCCACCGTCGTGCTCCTCTCTAGTGGCATGGAGATCGCTCTTGAGGGAGGACGGGGTGGCTCATCGGAAGCCGCCAAGCCCGGCCTTGGGACAGTGCGAGTGGAGCCCTGAGATCGTGAGTCACCCTTCTCTCTGAGCATAGGTGGAAGGCTAAACTAATTTGGACATCCATGGATTTTGACAAATGACCTAGAAATTTAAATTTTGGTGGGGGACCATCTCTTCCTAGTTCATTTTTTTGAACTAGAGAGTATCCATTGGACATCCATGGACATCCAACTTCCACCTAGATCTGTGAGATCGCGAGTCGCGACTAGGCGTCCTGCCTTCCTGGCAGGATCGAGGGTTAAGGACTTGAGCAATCTACCTGTACCCGTTCTGCTCTTCTGTCGTCGGTGATATGTTCATAAGGTAACGTACAGAACTGCTCGATCTTGTCCGATTGTCCTCGATCTTTATTCTCTACTAATTTAGGTTTGGGAATTGGGGTCATGTTAAATTTAGTATGTCATAAGTTTATTTAACAATTACGTAAGTGAAATTGATATTGAGGCCGGCCTGGAGGCCGCTCCCGCCAAACATAATATACCACGGTGTCCATAAGGGAAGGGAGTGACGATGTGCGGCCAGGGCGGCGTGAGTTGGCACGCGGCGTCCGTTTCAGCGGGTGGGCGGAGGAGCACGGAATAGAACGGCGCGCATGCTACGGGAGTGCCGGTCCAAGAAAGGATAAGAAAGAGTGTGGCGGGTGCAGCATGGGTGGGCCGTGTTGCCGACCGGACGGCCGTACATAAAGTTTTTTTTTATTATTATTTTTGTGAGCAAGATTAATAGTGTGATCTTTTAAATAAAGTGAAACTAAGTGAGGGCTCGACGACAGCCACTACGCCAGCCTGGTCTTATTTTTTTAAAGTACACCGTACAACGCAAACGCTCATATTACACACGCACACTTAAACATATGAACACACATACACAAACCATTCCCCTATATAAACACCTTCGAAAAACTGGGCCGGTAGATTCAGAGATTGCCGAAGTCACCAGCTCTTCTGGTGGCCCTTTGCCAGCTGCGAGCACTCATCAGGTACGCCTACCCCTTCTGTTTCTCCAACTTAGTTCATGTCTAATTTAAACTCTATCCTACTAACTTCATTTACTAGTATATTGCCCGTGCTAACCCTACAGTAGCGTCTAGAAAATAAATCATAAAACAAAAAGATCTACCGGTGAAAAAAAAACACAAATTTACAAACAAATGACATTAAAATTGTGATATCTTATATCTGAAACAACCTCAAAAGCAACCAAGTTCTCGGCAACCAAATTACAAAAATAGGAGTTATAAACAACCTCAAAAGCAACAAAGTTACTGGCGAAAAGATTTTATGCTCCCAAATTAGGCCGCTCACCGATGATTGATCAAAATCCAAAGAGGTTACGGCCTGCACCACCATTGCAGCATCAGTTGCCAAGATAATCGGTAGCTATCTGCAGATTTGCACAAATCTCAGCATGAAAAGCCTCTCCAATATGTGCCAGAACTCCACAGGCCGAGATAATCACTTCTTTGTTCGTACCTCTTATGACAAAATCCCAGCCCCTGGTCTCTGAGATTGCTTGAAGGATCCATCACAATTTAGCTTGACCCTTCCCACCCCAAATTGTGTAATCCAGTTTATAATATAAAAACTGAAACGAATATGCACATATTATGGCTAGATTATTACAATTTAAAGGTCAGATTCTCATACACAAATAAGCTGCCATCCCTTATGAATTATGAGCCTCGAGACAGCCTGCACAAATAAATTTCAATCACAGTTGACATACCAAACTCTATGGCCAAATGTATCGATCAGTACCCATCCAAAGAAGTGGCAATAAATGTATGATTCACTTAATTGTACCAAATCACAAGCACCATGCCTTGTTGTGCTAAAATCCTTTCCCAGCAGTTCTCTGCATTTTGTATACTTAGGCTCAGTTCAAGACTCCTGATATGTGCTACCAGTTCTCAGGTGATAACTTGTACCGTCATGTGGCAACACCTCATTCCTGATGAGAATCATCCAAATCAAACGAGCTAGGAGAAACAAACACCAACTTTATGTGTTGCAATATTTGAATGGGATGAACACTTTGGTTTGAAAATGACATGGTTGTGTTGCTAAAATGTGGCCCCAGGACACACTTTTCAACCTCACATGATCTTTAAGATGGTAGTTGAACCATAGTTCTCTATTCATATAATCCCAGTTCTTCTTCATTAATTTTATAAATTCCTTTAATCAATTGAGGATCATGTCATCTTTTTCTTCATCCAGTTATAAAGCATGAGTGACTAACAAAGGAATTAAATTAAGCTTTAATCAGTAAACAACAATAATTAAAAGTAAACATCAATTTGCCATTTATATTGATTCTCGATAGAAACTACTCAAACTCCTTGTCTAACTTTGGATTGGTCATACAACTGCAGTTGAAAGGTTTTCTCTTGGGTTGAGTTGATAGTGGAGCATTTATTGTCAGAAATATGATTTATTAGGTACCACATAATCGTAGGTTAACCAACAAGGAAGCTAAACTTTCCTTCAATTTGGTGACTAAACCTATGGTTTTAACAATATAACCAACATGACCATGAGCCATGGGAGATCTAGCATTAACTTGTGAAGGATGTTGTATAAATCATATATAAGATGGAAAAGATCAAAATATGTACAAACCTCAGCTAGTTGATCATGTTTGACCAGGCTTTTCACTCTGTATATAAATATTGATATTTCAAGATCTTGGCATCGCGTGTTAATAATATCCTTCCTTCCTTGTATGTATGTTGAACTTTTTACAATGGTTGAGAGGAGGAGGCGTTTTAAAAATTTGTGTATGACATGTGGGCCCATGGTCGACGACTACAAAAAATTTATGACATAATCGTTGGGAGGTTCGTTCCTCATCTCTCACCCCCCTCCAGCCCCCACCGTGCTCTCCGCCGGCTAGGAGAGAGCGTTTCCAGTGGTCTTCCTCAATGACATGTGGGCCATATGCCTGCGCCCATGCAGGTGTTTGGCGCCTATGCCTCTGCCCAACTGAAAAGGATTTCTTGGGCAAATGGACTTTGCTTTATTTTGGATTTACACACTGTCCTGACATTTGTCTAGATGGAACTCCAGAAAATAAATGCAGTGTTGACAAAATTAGTACAAGTGATTTTTTGATGAACTTGTAGTTCTTGACATTTTTTAACCTGCAACTTATTGTCTGTCAATATAACACTGTTGTCTTGCATGATATTATCAAGAAACTAGAAGGCATATTATTGTACGCAAATAATAGGGTAAATGGGCAAGCCAACATGAAGTGTAAATACTGTTTGACTGGACTTGTGAAAATTTCCACTAAAGAGCCCATGTTAAAGTCATTTTATTATTTTAAGATATGGCATTACCTAAAGCATGCAAATTGCAAACCAAAATGAAGAAACCTGCTAATTTGGCTATTTGTTTAACCAATTCTGAATATTATCTTGCGGGGCTCCAGTGGGTATCTAGTAGGAAATTTTTATGACATTGGATAGTGTAAAGACTTGGAATGTGAAATAGAGGGAATGTCTCAATCCTGAAATTACATGCTGGCTAGTTGTTTTATTCTGCTAGAACTCATTGTAGCTATAGGAAGATCCTGATTTGTTGACGTTACTGCTATGTGCCTATGTGTTATCATTATGAGTGATTAAATACATATACATTCTATCAAAACACTGACTGACGGGTTGCTCATCTACTTTCAGGTTAGCATGATTTGTGTGCATTTTATTTTGTAACCACTGCTTACATTTTCTTACTATCGTTAGCTTTCCTGTAAATACATTTGCATAGCTTGTAAGTACAGTTATAAAAAAGTTGAACAGAAAGCTAGGCTTGTTAAACAAATAATATAAAGGTGGCTGTTCCTCTTTCCATGCTGCCTGAAATTTCAGTCTGCTGTCCTGAAGGAAGCAATCGATGACCTTGAATGGCCAGGTTCCGGCATTCAGATTCAAATGCAACCTGATCCTCCAACAGTTATTGTGAAAGGCGAAGGTCATGACAAGCTGAATCGCCCATATAGAGTTCTTTGTGAAGCCAGAAGAAGATGATAATGATGCCTAGCATTTCTGGAGTGTGTTTTATTGGTAGGGCTAATTTATCGCTCAAATCTTGTTTTAGAAACACCTGATTTGAGTAGTTTATGTGAGACTGAAGCCCATATAGTGTTCTTTGTGAAGCCAGAAGAAGATGACAATGATGCCTAGCATTTGTGGAGTGTGTTATTGGTAGGGCGAATTTATTGCTCAAATCTTGTTTTAGAAACACCTGATTTATCGCTCAAGCCGATGATTGTAATTCAGTTGTTCTTGGAAGAATGAAATATGAGGCTGTAATGGTTCTTTTGCTTGCTGCTATCAGTTCCTCTCCTTTCTATGTTGTTGTGTATCATATTATCAATGTATGGTGCCATGCAATGTCCAAGTGCAACGAATGGTTAGTTATTTTTGGAGGCACAAAGCAACGCTGAAAGGCTAAAATGGCTCTTTTGCATGCTGAGAATGAACGGCGAACAGCAACCAGCGAGCTGCTTTGCTTCTGTCATAGAATCGCTCCAGGCTTTGCTTCTGTCATCGAACCGCTCGCTTTTTGGAGGCACAAAGCCACGAACAAACGCACATGCCCAGACACGCGTGTGGCACGAACCCACTCCAGGCTGGGTGGCGCGTTCGTGACGCGCCTAGCAGGAGGTGCGGCTGCTTCCTGCGCGTGTGCACTTGTTGCTTGCCGTTCTCTCTGACCGACTGTGATTGCATTCTTAGACGCGTTTGTTACTGCCGCTCTCTCTGACCGACTTTGATCCTTCATTCATAGATGATTGGATGTTAAGAAGCTGTTCATATGGTTGGTGTATCTGATTTCAACGCCCACGGTTCGGCCAAGACGCGCCAGCCACCACGGTTCGGCCAAGACGCGTGCGCTCACCGGTGACGATCCACGGGCCGGTCCCATCATTTACGCCCCAGCATTTCGGCGTGACGGTGAAATGCACGGCCGTGTGATCGCGCCAGCACTGAAGCCTACCTTGACGATGATGAGGATGGTGGGTGCATGCCTGGAAACACTCGCATGATGAATGAAGGATCAAGTTTTGCTTTGAGTTCATGAATAAAGATGCACTGATCCTGGCACATTTGTCTAGATGGCTGGGTAGAAAATGGCAGGATGGTGCGCGATTGACAAAATTAGTTACTGCCTCACTGCGAGTCTTAAGCCTCCTGTTGATGCAATGAATGTTCAAATCATGATAACTGCAGTCCACAAAAAGCAACTTCCTTAGCATTCTCAGCTATCATTCTGCACTTACATTTGAATTGGCTTAATATCAAACTCTAGGTTCAAAAACAAGAGCTAGAAATTAATAGCATCATATTTCAGAATACATATGTTTAAGGGAGCTATTTGCAGCTATTGCTTGACGATGTCGAAACATAGGCTTGGCTATCTTGTCAAATACAATAAAACAAAAATACAATAAAACAGAGGAGTAACTTGGCTGTAATCTTGTCAAATACAATAAAACAAAAAATAATTTCCAGTGCTACTAATAAGGTAAATTGGTTAGAGACAACATGAAGTTTAAATATGTATTGAAGTATTAAACAATGCAAATCACTTTAAACAAGTTATGCACCAGCGTACCTAAGCTGATTGAACAAGCAGATCCTTCAAATCATAAATCTGGCACATCTTCAGGGAGCTTTGTTTCAAAAGAAGAGTAACATTATACAATCCTCACAGACATGCAGTTTTTAGCTAAGTTGAACGTTACAAACCATTCTTTCCTCATGGGGCATGTCCGCCGAGCATTTGACCTTAGACTTGTTCTTATTTGACTTCATCTTTTTCTTTGGGGCCCCTCTGCCTTGAACATGCCTTGAGACATCTATGGACTCTGTACAATCATCATCATCGAGCTTGCTGCAGCAACGGACCATACCTCTTGCCTTCATTCCTCCCTCCATTTGGCAGGATCATAGCAGCAATCTCATCCAGAACTTGTTTCCTAGGCTTCTAGTGACCGAGAGGCTACGAAGGACGCACTATGGCTGAGATTCGTAGCCACGGTACTTCAAAAAGGCTATCGGTGTAGTCATACATGCTGCTCTTCCTTATAGGTGGAAATGCACTCTTAGATCCTCGTGACCACCTTTTCAAAACACAGCAGTCTGGAAGCCGTCTTTCTTTAAGATTGCCCAATACAAAGAAGATGTGTGAGCACGGAGTTCCAATGGACTGCAACTTGAGACAAGAACAAGATATCCCCTTCACATTGCCTTCAGGAACACACATATCGCACATTCCACCCGTATTCCATGTCTCCTTTATCCTCCCTGCCATCTGGCATCGATCTTCAATCTCTATCGAAAACACTTCTTGGCTGCTCTTATGCTGAACTGCACCTTGGCATAAAACACTTGGTGTGAACAATTTTCGCAGCCTCCTTTTCAAGAATTGAAGCACCTGTTTCTAAGCATGGAAAGGAACTCCACAAAGTCTAAAATCGAACCGTGCTGCCATGTTGGTTCACCCCAACAAATGGAACATTTTAGGGGCCAGATTTACCTTAAGCCTAGAGTTTAGGCTCTTTTGGTTGCTCCTCATCCCATATAGCACTTACCGACATCACCAAATTGCTTCATAATCAGACCCACCTGAATTTGTATCCGAATCTTTTGTCACTCAAGTATCACACCTCTCAATCTCTTCTATAGGGCAAATCTTGAGGTGTTCCTCAAACCATTTCACATCGCATCAACGTTTCCCAATGTATTCAAAGAAGATATGCATAGCCTATGGATCCCCACACCATCGCGACCGCTCTCTCGCATAGCAAGGTCTCCATCGGTGATCACGTAAACCGGATGCTTGAGCATCATCCAGAGAATCAGCATCCACACATACGACTCCACCTTTGAAGTAACTCCACATGCAAAAAGAACCGCGGCTGCCATGTTGATTCACCCCAACAAATGGAACAAGGGGCACGTTGTACCGTTCTTTTTGTACGTGCTATCAAATACCACGACATCACCAAATGCTTCATAATCAAGCCGACTTTGAGTAACACCACAAGGCCCTTGAGGTGCCCCTTTTCTCATCAGTCCTGTATTCAAAAACCCACCATGCACTCTGTCATGTAGCTGATCACTGTTTGAGCATCATTCCATAACATCCATTATCGATGGCAGAAATTATACAAGTCCCTCTTTGTAAACCCAACATTCCAAACCCACCATACCGAATTCCATAACATCCATTATCTGGTGTTTGCCATCCCAATAATCTGCATTGCCACAATATCAGCCATCTCTCATCTCTCGATCCTTCTATGAGAACGCAGAAAAACAAGCAAGATCTTGCTCCACCATCGGATGGTTATGTTCACAGATGAGATCCTTCACATGCCACCGCCCCGTGTTTTGTTCCCTTGCAATCACAAGTTTAGCACGGCATCCACAACGAGTAATATTCCGTGGCTTCCGCTGCTTATTCTCCCTGGAAAGCTCCTTTGCTTCACGGAAACCTTCACAGCTGCAAACAAAACGCCCGAAGAGTCCTCTCATTGTGGCCGCTGTCCCACTCACAGTAGCTTTTCCTGACACTAAACCCTTTCGCCTTAGCGTAGCTGTTATAAAACTCGAATGCTTGATCTTCATCGTCAAACACCTTCCTAGCAATTTCATTGTACTCGACACCCGACATTCTCTCCTGCATCAACAAAAAAGATAGATTAGTCATTCATGATGGTGTCAGCTGCTGAACTTGGGGCCGGTTTCAACAGAATGGATTGCATGATTGGTGCAAACAACCATGTGCGTGCTGCAATCTGCCACCTTGTTAACATATGATTTCAACTAGCGGGCTAATAGCATATTTTGTTGCCGGAACAATACAAAGTATTGGTAATTCATGTCGTCGTGGATGTTGTTGAAACATACAGAGGGTGCTCAGCTTATCAAACTACTGAAACCAATGAGTAATTCAGTTCAGAACATTGCAAGAGAATAAATCACAGTTAGTTTGAGCTAAGTAAATGCACAAACAAGCATGGGGCTAACTGAGCATGCAGTGCCTCGGGTTTGCATCCATTTGTCCATTGATAATATGATAAAACGAGCTTTGTTACCAGATTAACAAGAGTTTTTTTTTTATATTCAGAGAAATGGGTAGGAACTCTGATATTCAATTACGGTAATCGCAGATGAACTGCAGTTTTCTGGTCAGCTATGTCAATGCATACTGTATGGTACAAGCTTTTCAACTGAAGTCTAGGTCTTTTGCAAGATAAAAACACTACTGAATAACAGAAGATTATTAACAGGATAAATGCAAAGGTTACCTAAGCATGCACTTCTAATTCCACATGCCCCCATCAGCAATTTTGGTCAAATACAGCAACCACAGAGGCCAGAATGGATTGTGGAAAAATGGAAAAATATATCCCTGTATACAAGCAAATGGATCTTTCCACGAATACACAGCGGCAGCACCTATAACAGTTCAGGTTAAAGAGCCCAGAGATTTTATGATGTTATCACTCTTGGGGGCACTGCTAGTAGGTGCAGAATTAAATTAGTAAGGATCTTGTGGTAATTTAGGCTCAGGGCATGAATCGCAAGCCTTTCAAGCACATCCACAGGATAAACCTGAGATCGAGAAGCAAACTACTGAGGCAGCCCAGAAACACATACCACCCCCAATTTCCCCCAATTCAAACGGAAAGCCAGAAGCGGTACCTGAGCTCGATGTAGCGCGGACGGCGGAGGGTTGAGTCCAGCAACCGACATGACGGGCAGGCACCGGAGCAGCAGGTTCGGTGAGGCAAGTGGCCGATCGATCGATTGGGGGTGGAATGTGGACGACGGCGGCGATGATGAGGTGCGTCGCGTGGTGGGCGGTCCTTCTCGCGGCCACCACGTTGGTTGGCGGCGGGTGCGACGGCGTCGGACGACGAGGACGACGGCGTCGGACAACTGGGGCGGGAGATGGCGGCGCCGGCGGGGCTGGGGCGGCGAGGGGAGATGGCGGCGCCGGCGGCTGGGGCGAGTACGCGAGGGAGAGAGCGAGCGGTGTCGCGGTGTTAGATCGGGGTTTTGGGTCGGGCCGTGGCAGGGTGAGGTTGAGGTGGGTTTGAGATGCACAATGACTATAATACCCTTAAACGAATTAAAACAATAAAAATGATTATTTTGGAGAGGCACTGGGAGGCGTCTGGAGGGGTTGGAAAGCATTTCCAACCATTGTAAAAGGGCTCTTGATTTAATAGATCCCTACAGGTGAGTAAAATAGGCAGCAAGCAGCACAAGAAAAGGTAAATGAGAGATGGAACTGCAGCATCCATTCCAACACATCGCAAGTGCTTAGCTAGTCCCTCAATCTTCAGATTTATTTGTGAACAGGGAACATAATTGAATACTATGGTGTTAAGTTTTTGTCAAACCTAAGTTCACATTATCCACTGCAGAGTAGTAGTAAAAAAAATATGAATTGTACAGCTGTTGGAGATAACAAGATCAAGAGAACCTACTATCACATCACACAAGAACTTCAGGTATCCATCCCCACCAATGGAAGGATCCCATGGAGCTAATGGAAGGATCCTATGGACGGGGACCCTGCCATTCACTATTGCAGTCCACTTTATCTTTGCATTTGGCATTGGCAGAAATCTTCAGTTTTTCTTTTTGTCTTGAGGTATGTGGTTTTGCATCAGATTCTGTCAAAATTATCTTCTCACTGTATTTGGTCACTATGGACATCAAACAACTACCTGAGCAATTGTCATATCCAGAAGAAGAGCATTCTATCACCACTGATGAGCAATGCCTGTCTAAAGTAAGCCCTGTTGTAGATGAATATTTTCATGTAATAGAATCGACAGTAAAAAAAAAAAGGAAATCAGAAATAGAAAATTCATTTTTAGTACTAAAAAATTTCTTACAGAAAATAGAAAAAAAAATAAGAATGAGAACTTAATAAGAATTACCTTCCATTGCGATCTTTTTTTTTTGTAACAGATCAAATATGTCTAGCACGTAGTAGGCAGCATATTGTATTTGCCCCTCACTCAAGGGATGGCATGACCAGTCACTACATTGGAGTTCCTATTAAAATAAAAGGGCAAGGATAGTTAAGCAAATCAACACCAACGCTTTCAAAAGACATTGCTAGTGTTGGAGCCTTGGCCGAGCAGGAAGGTCAGGCTCAAAGTTGCCTCACAAACTTAAGTGAAAATAGGCAATTCCAATACCAGCTATGATCAACTTGAAACTTATAGAGCATTTGACTGCTGGGAATATAAATGAGCATAAAAACACACTACTTTGGCCAATCACCGGAGTAGTGCATTTTAGGGTAGCAGTTTTCCCCTTTTTCTTCTTAATACAATGATGGGCAGTTCTCTTGTGTGTTTGGGTTAAAAAGGGCATAATCGTGCCTTTTATGCGTAACCATGCTTGTATACAAACTGAGCCAATCTCTTGCAACAAATGAGCTGAGCTTGTGCACCAGAATAGCCCAACTTATATTATCTTGACCCAGTATCTATTTGACGAACCAGGGTACATGTTGAAAACCCTTTTTCCTTTAATTTGGATGGCTCAAGGGACAAAGCACTTCATATTTTAGTTGATCAGGTAAGTGTTGAACATGGACCAACAAACTCAAACAGAAAAGAACTTTCGAAATGAACACACTAATATTTTAAAAAAAGATTAATCTCAGAAAACTTTTGACAAATTAAAGTTCCAAAAATGAAGGTAAGACATCTTTTCAATGCTAACCTAAGCTTGAGATCATGGTGAGGTTAAGGCCTCACATCCCAAATTGAAAAAGTTTACACAAATTCCAAATTTGTGGACCTCAAGAATTAGAAAGCAAACACTAAGGGGAAAATGAAATGTTCAAGAGGTGAGATGGAGAGGGGGCTGCCATCTCTTATTTATAGGGCCTATTACACATTCCCCTTTTGCCGCCACGTGCCGTCCTTCCCACTTGGAACCTCTGCCCGGTTGTTCATATCATGTGTTCATATAAGCTCCTAAAGAGCAAAAGCACAGGCCAAACACCATAAATGGCATTCCTCTTCCACCATTTGATGAACAGCATGGTCATTCGGACATGTTCCGAAAAAGATAGCAGCATTCCTATGATTCCATAGTTCCTAGGCAACAAAATTAATTCATACCCTTCTTCCATTCTTCCAGAATTTACACAATGTTTTGAAATATTTAATTTTGCTAATTATTCAAGATATTTCAATCAGGCCCTCGCAGTTAATGTGCAGTAGAAAATATAAAGTGTTGTTGCTTGTGTAGACAGCAAAAACTATATCTGATGACAAAGCTCAATTCGTTAAACTTTTAAAAGTTACTGAGAGTGAATGTGATTGATGATTCAGATCAATGTGCGCAAGTACATATAGTAGGCATGGAACAATCCTGACCAACCATGCCAGGTCTCCATGCCTACAAACACTCACACACACACTCTAATAGGAGACCCGTAGGCACTCTCCTCTCCTAGCCAATGGTGCCTGGTCACCGTGCCTACAACTAAGGCTAGTCTAACACTCCCCTCGGTCGAACGTTAGCCATCGCGGCACGTTACGGACCTAAACTCGCGGAACACCGAAGATCGCATTCCTTTGGTGAAAATATCTTGCATACTGTGACGAGGTAGGGACATGCAGGACTCGAACATCACCAACAACAACTTTCTCTCGGACGAAGTGAATGTCAATCTCAATATGCTCAGTTCTCTGATGTTGGACTGGGTTGGAGGACATGTAGACGGCACCGGTGTTGTCGCAATACACCGGTGTAGCGTGCCCGGGGGGGAGGGGGTGCACCGGAGGGGGTGTGCAGCTCCAAATACTCCAGGAGACAAGGTTATCACCAAGGAACACCGCATAACCCGAGGTGGTCCTGCGAGTGTCCGGGCAACCGGCCCAGTCAGCATCAGTATATACCACAAGATCAGTCGTCGAGGATGGTCGCAGCAAGAGACCGAGGTGGAGAGTGCCTCGAATGTAGCGAAGAATCCGCTTCAAGGCTGCAAGATGAGGCTCACGGGGATCATGCATGTGGAGGCATACCTACTACCGAATCGCGTATGCGATGTCCGGGCCGAGTAAACGCCACCGAAGAGCTCCGGCAAGAAGATCTGCGAAAAGTCCCAGTAGCATCGCATTAATCGGGCCCCATCACCGCAGCAAACCTTCGGATTGGTGTCAACCGGAGTGGAGCACGGCTTGCACTCTTTCATCCCTGCATGGTCCAGAATCTCTAGCATGTATTGCCGCTGCGAGAGGAGGAGGTCATCACTGCTGCGCTGAACCTGCATACCGAGGAAGTGATGCAGCTTACCAAGGTCTTTCATGGTGAACTCCTGCTGAAGAGCAGAGATGATCCGTCGAAGGAGGCCAGGTGAGGAAGCTATGAGGACAATGTCATCCACATAGAGCAACAAGTAAGCTGTGTATGAGCCACGCTGGTAGATGAACAGTGAGGTGTCTGACTTGGCTTCAACAAACCCCAGTGACGGTAGGAAGGAGATGGTTGCTGACAGTAGACAGTCTCGGGCAGGTTGCCATGTAGAAAGGCGTTCTTCACGTCGAGCTGGTGTATGGGCTAGCTACAGGAGAGCGCCAGGGAGAGCACAGTGCGGACGGTGGATAGCTTCACGACAGGACTGAAAGTCTCGTCGAAGTCAACTCTAGGACGCTGAGTGAAGCCACAAAGTACCGAGCGCGCCTTTTACCTCCTCTAAGGAGCCATCGGACTGAAGCTTGTGCTTGAAGATCCACTTGCCAGTGACCACATTGACCCGGGGAGGATGAGGCACGAGGTCCCAAGTGTGATTCTGCAACAGAGCACTATGTTCTTCTTCCATAGCCGCTCGCCAGTTGGGGTCGGCAAGAGCGCTGCGAAAGGTCTTCGGCACTGGAGAGAGGGAAGCGGCGTGGAAGGCGACAGGCATCCGGAAGCCACTCTTCGACCGCGTGGCCATAGCGTGCTGGTTCGTCACAGGCGGCACGGCAACGGCGCCCTTGGGAAGGGGAGCAGTTGGTGCAGGTGCAACTGAGCCAACGGTAGGCGCCTGTGGTGGAGGGCGACGGGAGTAGTGCTGCTCGAAGAACCGCTCCGGCCGTAGAGGCGAGAACCCTGGTGGGGGACCAGCGCCCACACGCAAGGCAGGTGGAACATAGATCGGCGAGGACGCACTAGGGGTGCTAGGTAGCGCCGTGGCCGCGCATGGCGCGGAAGGAGTCCCCGGTGCCCGTAGCGTAGGCAGGATGTAGAGCGCGAGCACCGGAGAGGCGTCAGTGTCATCAGCGGGCGACGAGGGCGCCCCAGGCACAGTCACACAGGGACCGACAAGGGCGCTGGAAGGTGTTCATGCAAACAAAGACTTGTGCATCGATCTGATAGGAGGGAGCACAGGTCAGTAGTATCATCGTCAAGGAACTGGAGGTCCGCTGGAGCACTAGGACCATGGCGCTTAGCAAAGGGAAAGGTCGTTTCATCAAAGATGACGTGCCAGGAGACGATGACTCTACTGGAAGATAGGTCAAGGCAGTGGTACCCTTTGTGATGAGCAGAATATCCTAGAAAAACACACAGGATGAACCGAGAAGCGAGTTTGTGTGGAGCAGTGGCCGACATATTTGGGTAACATTTGCAACCGAAAACTCGTAGATGATCATATGTGGGTGGTTTGCCGAAAAGGGCAAGGTGTGGGGTGGAGAGTTGGAGAGTCTTGGTAGGCAAAATGTTGAGCAGGATAGTGGCCTCGTGGAGAGGGCCTCAACCCAGTAGGGTGAATGCCCTATAAAAGGAAGAAGTGGCGGGAGCTAGAGTTATCGAACTCGCGCCCGTTGTCGCACGGGACAACCTTGACGTGGGCGCCGAACTGGGTGGAGGCGTGGGCGATGAAGTGAGTCAGTGTGCTGAAAGTGTTAGATTTGAGATGCAAAGGGAAAGTCCACAAGTAATGAGTGCAATCATCAAGCAAGACCAAATAATATTTATAACTAGAAATGCTGGTAACCGGAGAGGTCCACAGATCACAATGAATAAGATCAAACTTGTGGGACGCACGGGGGGTGGACACAAGAAAGGGCAGACGAACATGACGCCCTAACTGACATGCATGACACAAATCTGAACAATCCTGAATTAATATGAACACACTAGACGCTAGCATAGACAAAGCCTCATGACCAGGATGACCAAGATGCTGATGCCACAGTGGGGATGACACCTGGGCGACAAGAGAACCCTATAAAAGGAAGAATGCGGGAGCTAGAGTTATCGAACTTCAGCTTTACCATTCGTGAGGTGAGGTGTAGGGGCGTGGACATGCGGAGGTGAATGCCCTATAAAAAATAAGAAGTGGCGGGAGCTAGAGTTATCGATCAAACTTGCGCACAAGAAAGGGCGGGTCGTCGACCGACAACCTTGAACACACTAGTGGGATGCCGCCGAAAGAGAACGAATAATGGGTGGAGGCATGGGCGAGGTGAATGTGAGTCGGAGCTAGAGTTATCCGAAAGTGTCGATTTGAGACGCAAAAGGGAAAGTCCACAAGTAATGAGTGCAATCATCAAGTAAGACCAAATAATATTTATAACCAGAAATGCTGGTAACCGGAGAGGTCCACAGATCACAATGAATAAGATCAAACTTGTGGGACGCACGGGGGGTGGACACAAGAAAGGGCAGACGAACATGACGCCCTAACTGACATGCATGACACAAATCTGAACAATCCTGAATTAATATGAACACACTAGACGCTAGCATAGACAAAGCCTCATGACCAGGATGACCAAGATGCTGATGCCACAGTGGGGATGACACCTGGGCGACAAGAGAGTGTGCTGGTGGAAGACGAAGAGGGTATAGCGGCCCAGAGCTATTACACCTGACGATCTCGGTCCGAGATGGAAGAACCTTCACAGAACAACCAACAGGGTCAAACTCAACAGAACAGTTATTGTCGATGGTAAACTGATGAACAGAGATAAGATTCTTAATAAGTTGTGGTGACACAAGGACATTATTAAGACGTAAAGTAGGTGATAACTCTGTGGAACCAATGGCAGTGATAGGTAGCCATTACCAACGACAATAGATGAAGGAGTAGGATACGGCGGGAAAAGAACATGTGAAAGAGAGGAGGACTGGGATGTCATGTGGGAGGTAGCACTTGTGTCAAAATACCATTCGTTGGGTCCTGAAGATGGAGGGTTCAGCATCGTCGTGTTGAAGGTGGAGGCGAGCGCCGTCGGGTCCCAAGAAGGTAGGCTGGCGACGGGGTTGTAGAACCCTGGGGCCGCCCATGTCGACGAGCCATCTGGAGCAGGGGCCACGCCATGCTGCTGGTGAGCAAGAAACGTCTGCTGCTGCTGCGCGAGCAAAGCCCGCTGCTGCGCCTGGAGGTGAGGAGGCACCGGGATGGTCGACAGGGGCAGGCGTGGACCCCCTGGCCACATCTGAGTGGAGCCGGTCCAAGATCGTCGGTCAGCGTGGCGACGATCCACGACTTGACGACGCAATCCATCCGAGCCCAGTCAGGGGAGACGGGATCTGGGGCGTCCGCACGGACGTGGTCCTGGAGCGAGAACTTGTCGAGGATGAGAAGGAACTGGTCGCGCCAAAGAATTGAAGTTGTCGGAATCGACTTTGAGGAGGGTGGTGACGTGATTCTGGATGTTGTTGACGGCGACACCGAGAGTGCAACTGGCACGCAGGTCGGCGGCGTCGCGCTCCTTCGTGGCGGCGGAGGCTTCCTCCTCAGACTTGAGGACGCGCGCTAGAGCGACGTCACGAGCCTGGGCGGCGTCGGCGCTGGCCTTCTCCTTGGCCGACGATCGGGCGATCTCGGCCGCCTGGGTGTCGAGTGGGCCTCGTCATTGAGGCGGGGGACTCGGGGATAGAGGGTGCCATCACGCGGGGCTGGATCGCGGCGCGGGCGGGAGGGCCGGAGCACGCGGGAGGTGGATCGCGGCGCCGGCCGAGAGGCCGGCGCGCGTGGGAAGGTTGGCAGCGGAAGAGGCTAACCTAGCATGATACCATGAGAGTGAATGTGATTGATGATTCAGATCAATGTGCGCAAGTACATATAGTAGGCATGGAACAATCCTGACCAACCATGCCAAGTCTCCATGCCTACAAACACTCTCACACACACACACTCTAATAGGAGGCCCGTAGGCAGTCTCCTCTCCTGTCCAATGGTGCCTGGTCACCATGCCTACAACTAAGGCTAGTCTAACAGTTACTAGCTTACTTTGAGGCATCATTAACAGGCAGTAATCACCCAACATGATTCTGATATGCTACTGCTACCATGCTTGACATTAACTTATAATATGAGTATTGGCATGAATGCAGTTTTATACATGACTTCACATTGGCTTAGTTTTCATGAACATGTCATAGTGCACAGATAATTTTGGCCAGTTAACAATGCAGGGATTTAGTTCAAGCATTTTAACATCATCTATTGTCCAGAAGTGTAACATATATAAATAAAACATAACAATTTTTCCATTCGGCACAATGAAAACTCAGCTCTTTGCATTGGATAGGCTACCTCAAGAATGGATCAGCAGTAGTATTGGACAGGTAATGACAGAGAGTATCAGTACAATTCCATTGAAAGGTTTGCTAAGTGCTTTAGAGCCTACAATTTTCCTCAACTTGTGGAAGATGAGAAATGCAATAAACAAAATATAAAACAAGAGAGGATAGCATTTCAAGCAGATGACAGACAAACCATTTCAAACTGGAATATTTTCAAGGCTTTAGAACAGAAATGAGGCAAGACACAATATTTGATGGGAAAAAGTATATGGGGGCGCTCTTTATGGCTGTTGCTGCCATAAACTTCAATGGTATGACTGAAATTACGATGACTGTAAAGAGGCTTCCGATATTCTACAAGCAAAGAGAGCTGCTATGGTTGCCCGGCTGGGCAATCCTTTCCTCGATTTTATGTCACTGATTGAGAGAGGCCTTTGGACCTTACGCCCCTTTGCCTGATAGGTAATTATGACAAATTTAAAAACCATCCATCTTACTGCAATGCCAAACATGCTTGGGACTGAGAAGGTAAGATAACAATCCCTGAATTGCTCAGAGCACAATAACAAAGTTACCTTCTGACT
Source organism: Hyparrhenia diplandra (assembly GCA_015847255.1). NCBI lineage: Eukaryota > Viridiplantae > Streptophyta > Magnoliopsida > Poales > Poaceae > Hyparrhenia > Hyparrhenia diplandra. The sequence continues at coordinate 33,666 of JADLZK010010655.1, read as the reverse complement.
ATGTCGAAGGTATGAACACAACTAGCCCTTGTGTCATGGGCACCGTAGGGTGCGGTCACCATGCAACCAGCAGCAAGAAAGGCATGGAGCAATCGGAGGAGAGATGAGGGCGCCAAGAATAGAAGGAAAGGAGCCACACCTATTCTAGAGCCACGGTCACCATGCATGCTGATCAGACGAGTGGCTAGAAGGAGGCGTTGATCAGGTGTGCGGCAAAGAGGAAAGAAGAGCTGGTCTTGGCCTTAGATTCAGGATCATTTAGCCCCTAGCTGTCTAGACCGAATGGCCTATATATCTTTGTAATTAGGATGTTGAGAGTTAAGCAATGAATTATCAAACCAATCTCTCTCTCCCAATGACTCTCAAGCGCCTAGGGCTGCTACCCTAGAATCAAGCCTGCGGTAGAGGGGTATAACCTCACCGGTCGAAGACACTATCGTCAAGGATCCAAGGTCCATGACACCTTGCTTTTTTAAAATTAAAAAATGGTAACCAGATGATCTCCAACCATGACTTCGCTGGGGTATTCTCTCAATGCCGTTGCTGTGAATGAATTCAAGGACAAAAGATGGACTACTGTAACTGCTTATTTACTAAATATCAACTCATTTTTCAGTGTTATACATTCAGTTTCAAACTCTGATCGTTATGAGATATAACCAATGGTGCCACAGGTACCACTACAAAAATGCTAATACCACGGGGCAAGCTATCCTGAAGGTTAAGGGGTTAATATATGAGTGGCATTGGTATTGGATTTGTGTTGGTGTTTTATTTGGTTTGTCCCTGATCTTCGACATCCTAAGCACACTTGCATTGGAGTTTGTAAGCTGTATGTGCATCAAATAAAACCCTTCCTTATTTTAAGTTGATCAATTATTTAGGAAACTTATTCTATTTAAATTATTTCCAGCTCCCAAGGATCAAGTCAACCTTCCATTCAAAATAAAATCACAAAAGGATCAGGATATGCCGTACAGAGATCAAACTGTTGGTGATCACGTTTCCCAATTTATCAAGTCAACCTTATATGCCTAGTGTAAACTCTCCACCATATTATTTATTGTCCTTGAAAAAAAATACATACTCAACTTTTGTATTAGGAAATTAGAAAGCATGGAGTAACTAAAAAGAAGCTTCAACTGTTACGAGATGTTAGTGGTGCATTCAGGCCAAGGGTGCTAACATCATTGATGGGGACTAGTGCAGGGAAAACTACATTCTTTGATGTTTTGGCAGGAAGAAAAACAGGAGGGCACATTGAAGGCATTATCAACAGAAGCAAGAGACGTTCTCAAAGATCTCTGGTTACTGTCAGTAGACTGACATTCACTCTCTGTATCTCACAGTCTACGAGTCACTGCAGTTTTCAGCATACCTTAGATGTTGGAGATTGGAACTAAATTGGGTTGCCAAAGGGCACTTGTGGCTCTAGGCCTCATTCTCATTATATAGGAAAAGTTCAACTTGGGATACAAGAAGCTCATCTAGAGCATATTCTGGAAAAGATGCTAAAGCAAAAGTAAGACAACTTGGCTGCTAAGGTAACTAGCTAAGCATCCTTTAGACAGCCTAATGCATGATCAAAGTGAACTAATAAAAGTATCTTGAAGCTAGGCTTAACCCCATCATTCTCCCCCTAAGCCTTGTTGCTGTTGGTCTTGGTGATCTTCTCAAGTCCAATCCTCCTCATCTCTTCAAACCTAGCCTTGCCGAGAGACTTGGTCAGGATATCAGCTAACTGATCAGCTGTGGGAATGAAGTGATACTTGGTCTGGATGTGTTTGCTCCTTTCATGGAACACCGGATTCCTGGCAAGTGCGAGAGCCGACTTGTTGTCAACCCTCAGCTCAACAAGCTCAACCGTTCTTCCCAGAAGCTCAAAGTGATCTAATATACATGATGAGATGTTATGCAATATGCTATAAGATGTTATGCAATATGATACAAAAAATCAAAAGAAAGAAGAAACAAAATAACTATGATCAGCATCAGAAGCCATAGAGATAAAGAAAAGAAGAAGTCAAATACCAAAGATCAAACTCTGGAGTGAATCGGAGGTACCTCATTGTTGACACCCAAAAATGGCTTGGTCTAAGACACGGTAAAATTCCAGACTTAGCCATATTTTTAAGGAGGATCGAAAAGAGCTCTCTGGAATGTGACCAAACTCATTGGCGCGTCCGGTCCAGCGACCGGTCTTAGCGTCCGGTCGGAACGCGCGCTGCGATCGGTTTGCAGACCTCTCTGTTTAACCGATCGGACGCGGCCACCGGCGTCCGGTCACCCCCCCGAGAGTCCGGTCAGGCAGCCGGGCATTCAGGCCTGCTTCAAGGCATCGACCGGAAGCACCAATGCGTCCGGTCGAGCGACCGGTCCTAGCGTCCGGTCAGGTCGCGCGTCGCGATCGGTTTGCAGACCTTTCTGTTAAACCGACCGGACGCAGTGACCGGTGCGTCCGGTCAGCCTATTCCGTGCGTCCGGTCTCCCCGACGCAGCCCCGTGTCCGTACGAGATCCGAACCGATTTGTTTCCAATCGTGTTTAGGTCGGGTTTTGAGGCTTGGAAACGTCCAAGGACGGTTTCCTAAAAGGATAAGACCACCCTCCTCTATATAATAAAGAGGTTCATGGCCGATTTGATCCCATCTACCCCCAATCGACAATCAATCTACCTCCTGTCCCGTTTGTAGGTCATCTTCTTCCTTCAACCCCTCTATCCTGCTGTTCAGCGGCGAACTCCGCGTTCTTCGTCGGCGTTCTAGGCGGCCACGCTGGTCCTAGAGCACCCCTCGCGTGCGTCCTCCCGACGGGTCTTCCCGGAGGTGCGTTCGGAGGTTCTTCCAGCCGTCACCGAGCTCTACGTCACCCCTACCGATCCCTAGATCGGTTAGGGCGGCCACGCTGCGGTGCTCGCTGCTTCAAGGTTGTGTGCAACCTTCGTGGGCGTCCAAGGCCCTCCCGGTGTGTTGGTGTGAAGCCCTAGTTTCGCGTCAACACTCATGATTCTCTTCATCGCCTGGCAATGAGGTGAAGCCTGAAAGCGCGTGTAGAGACAAACCGCGAGCTGGATGGTCTTGTCGGCAACAACTCAATCATGCTGCGGTACTCCTTCTGATCCACAACTTCTCCTTTTTTGACGGCAAAAGATTGTGGGGGAGATTCCCACAGTGCACTTTTTTAACAAACAATATGAGTTCTTACATACCGAAATTAACTGAAGGCATCGAGCCAGACACAAAAGGCATTCCTAACATCATCTCCAAAACGGACAGACTGAAGGCTGATTTTTAAAATTAGCTAACCATAGTGCTGGAGTAGGGGCGCGTCTCTGAAAAACTTTGAATGTAATCGTCTCTGAGAAACTGTCATTGCGCAATTTCCAGAGTTCCCACGCTGCAATCAAGGTAGCTTCAGTGAAGAATGGGAGGCTGCTGCTCAATCTAGCCTGGGTAAACCTGTCCTGTAGAGGCAAAGATGCATCCCAGTCCACATGAATGGTTGTCTAGCAGTCATTTGCGATGGGGCAATCGAAGAAAAAGTGCTCTATGGTCTCTATCTCTCCTGTATTACACAAAATGCAGGTGTCACTGTCCTGAGTATTTAGGTGACGCCGGCTCAGCATGGATTTGGTGTTCAGCCGGTCCACCAAAATGAGCCAGGCAAAGAATTTCACGCGTGGTGTACATCTTGCCTTCTAGATGACCTTGAAAACCAGGTGGGCTTCTATGTTTTTTAATACCTCTGTGTAAAAGCGTCGCGATGTATATTTGCTGCCCCATTTAGGCACCCACTGATCTAAACTGAGCTCATCATAAGGCTGGGCTTGTAGCTATGCTTGGAGATTTTCCATTCCCTCAAAAAGCTTGCTGGGAAAGAGGCAACAAGAAAAGGGTATCTAAATCTTCTGCTTTCATGGCCTCCAACACAGAGAACCCATCTTTTCTGGCAAAAGAGGCTAGTATTGGATATTTGAAGGATAACACAGTCAGTCCACAGATCGTCCCAAAAACATACTGAAGAGCCGTCTCCCAATGCACATTTAGAGATTCCTCTGAAAATAATATTGAGCCGCAGTACACCTGTGTCACAGCCAAGGTAGGTGAACGACATCACTCCTGTGTCACAGCCAAAGGTGCAGGCAAGCTGGGTCAATTTATCTTGTGGCACATTGATAGGATACATTTGTGATTTCCTATAATTAACTTGCAGTCCCATTGATTCTGCGAAGGTATGCAAGAGAGCTTTAAGAAAGACCAACTGCCTGGCATCAGCTTGGAGGAGCAATAGTGTGTCATCCGCGTATTGTACTATAGGAAAATCTTCCATTGGCTGGGGAAGTGGAGCTTTGAGTTGATTGAGATCAGCAGCCTTATTGACTAAGACTTGCAACAGCTCAGCAGCAAGCACGAACAATAAAGGAGACAAAGGATCTCCTTGACGAACCCCCCTCTTCCACTTGAAATTTTTTCGGAGCCAGATGACAGGATTGCACTTACCCAACTTATCTCTTATTTACCTGGTCTTTTTGTATTGAGCCTAGTGGTCTGAATTTTTTAATTCTTTTTTTGCCTATTGGCATATGTACAACTTTTTTTCAGTCTCTGCGACTGTTCTAATGAATAATGTTGCAGAGCCTTTATATGTGTTTAGCAAACTGAATTTCCATTTTAATCTTTCCCAAACGATCACCCTTTGCAATGAATGAGTTTAGGCTTGCATTACAGAAATGGATGAATGAAGTTGATTATACATTCTGTTTTACCTCTGTTTATGCAGACAGCTGCAAGAAGGTTTGATTGATGAAATGGTTGAATACACCAACTAAATGAGAGCAGTCTTATAATGAACCGATCTCTGCAGGAGATGGAGAAGGTAGAACTTTTTTTTATACTCATGCACTTTTTTTGGGTCACCTGATAAAACTTAGCAAACAAACATTTTGTTTGGCATTCTGCAATTGTTTCCTGAATGTTAAATCTATGGTGCAGTTAATTATTACTGATTTTTGTGTCCTCACAAGATCAGCACCCTCATTCTGGAAACATAAATTGTTCAGTAGCCACTCGTGCTCTATCTCATTTTACTATACAACATATTCTGATTAGCTTCCATATTTTTCTTCTTGGCTGGATACTTACAGTGAATGTTCACGTACTGTTATTGCAGATACTCCATTCAACAGAGACAGCTGTGGAGCATAGCTTGGCAGGCACCAGCCATGCAAATGCTCATGCCGTGGACGTTTACTCTTTGACCTCTAAAACGACATATTTACAGTGGCTTCTATTTTTCATAATGATCTGCATGTTTACCATGGTGGTTCTACTCATACGGATCACATGAAGCCCAGGGACTCACAGCACAGAAATTTTGCTGCCTAACATTGTCTTCCAGGCTTCCAGCAGATCATGAATGATGCTAAACTGCCGTGAAAATGTATTAGACAGAGGCTACCGATTAAATTGTATGAATCCCTCGTCTTCTTTTCATAGCTGTAATTGAGTTATCAGTTTTGTCCACTGTATTTCTGTCCAGTTCGTTACATGTATTACCTACTGAGTAGAACATTATATAAAACAATAAACTATTGAGTAGAAGTAATATGGTCAAATTGTTAATGAAACCTGCAACTTTAATCCGGAGCACCAATTCAGGATTGGCAAGATCCTGTGTCTTTGTTGAGATGGTGGGACCTCTGAAAGGTTCTAGGGTCACCAATCAGGTATTGCTGATAACTGGGTAACAGACACTGTGGATGTAACGCCCCTTGGCCGCCGACGAACGCCGACGACGTGAGCACGCACACGAGGCACGAAATCGCAGAGGAAGCGGGCAGGGTTAACCCCTCTGCCTTGGCTTCGTTTCTGAATTGGTTCAAAATGTTCGATGATCCCTCCCCGACGGTACTGGGAGTACTTAACCCGACATGCATGCTGGCCTTCGAGGGCCCACTTGACAGAGTCTTAACGAAAAGCGTAAAATAAACTTGACGCCAGCGCGGTTCGAAGACGAGTTCTTATCGATGCACGTTTCATCCTTCGTTAGCGCCACCAGCCGCTACACTACTCCCCTCCGTAGGAGCAGCTTGCCCCCAAGCTGGCGCTTCAGGGAATCGCCGGCGTAGCACGTTGTAGTCCTCCCACGTCTTCACCGTATCCGGGAACATCGTCCAGGTCACCAGCACCTGGGGAACCGCCGCACCTCCCTTCTTGACGAGACGCCGATCCACGATGGCAGCAGGAGCAGCCAAGTCTGTAAGCTGGGGTAACTTATCAAAAACAGGAGTATGATCAGCAGTATATGGTTTCAGTTGAGAGATATGGAAGACCGGGTGTATCAAGGCGTAAGAGGGCAATTCCAGCCGGTATGCAACATTTCCCACTTTTGCTAAAACCTTGTATGGGCCATAGAACTTGTATGCAAGCTTTGGATAAGGTCGGTTGGCCACCGATGACTGGGTATATGACTGTAATTTCAATAAGACTTGATCTCCCACCTGAAATGCCAGATCCACTTGCTTACGATCAGCAAACTGCTTCATCTTGTTTTGAGCCCGAGCCAAGCTCTACTGTAATGACTCAAGATGAATGCCACGATCTGCAATGGTGTCAGTGATAGAAGGTGGAGTAGCCGCTGGCAGGACTGGAACAGCACCAATATCAGGATCATAGCCATATAAAGCCTTGAAGGGTGAGCAACCCAAAGATGAGTGAAATGTAGAATTGTACCAATACTCAGCGAGAGGTAACCAAGACTTCCAGGTAGATGGGGAGTTATGGACTACACACCTTAAATACATCTCTAGGCACTGATTAACACGTTCAGTCTGTCCATCAGACTGTGGATGATATGCTGTGGAGAAATGCAGGTCTACCTTGTACAGTCGAAAAAGTTCAGTCCAGAAATTGCATACAAACACAGGATCTCTATCTGTCACTATAGTCTTTGGCAATCCATGTAATTTGACAATGTTATCCAAAAAGAGTGTGGCAATGGATTCAGCTGTATATGGGTGCTTGACAGGAATGAAATGGGCTGATTTTGTAAATCTGTCGACTACCACCAAAATGACACTGAATCCCTCAGACTTAGGTAAGCCACTCACAAAATCCATAGATAGATCCTGCCAAATACCAGTAGGGATGGGCAAGGGTTGAAGCAAACCTGAGGGGTGAGTGTTGGAGTGTTTGGAACATTGACAGATCTCACACTGCTTCATAAAAGATTCCACATCCTGTTTCATACCCTTCCAGAGAAAATGTCTTTTAAGCCTGTGATATGTTGCAGCAATGCCAGAATGGCCCCCAATAGCACTTGCATGGCAAACTGCAATCAACTTGGTTTGGAGAGCTGTATTATGGCCTATCCAAACTCTCTTGTGATGCCAAATTATTCCCTTGTCCAAATGGTACCCTTCTTCATCAGGGCTAGACAGTGTTAATCTCTGAAACATATCTTGTGCTAGAGAATCAGTAGCATAAGAATTCAGAACCTCTTGGACCCAAACTGGTTGTACTGTTGACACAGCCTGTATAGCAAACAAATGTCCCACCCTAGATAAAGCATCTGCTGCATGATTTTCCTTGCCTTTCCTATACAAGATTTTGAAATTCAGGCCCATCAATCTGGTCATTGCTTTTCTCTGCATATCAGAATGTAAATTCTGTTCCTTAAGATAAGCCAATGACTTATGATCTGTGACTATCTGAAATTCTCCTCTCTGCAGATAGTGCCTCCATTTTTCCATAGCCATGATCAAGGCCAGAAATTCTTTTTCATAGATAGACAGATGTTTATGTTTTTCTCCCAGAGCCTTGCTGAGATAGGCCACTGGTTGCCCATGTTGCATGAGTACAGCACCAATACCATCTTGGCAAGCATATGTCTCCACAGTGAAAGTGGCTTGGAAATTAGGTAATGCTAGGACAGGGGTGCTTGTCATTGCCATTTTGAGTGTCTGAAAAGCATCCTGAGCTTCCTTTGTCCAATTAAATTGTTTATGCCTGAGCATGTTGGTCAAAGGCTTGGCTATAATGCCATAGTGCTTGACAAATCGCCTATAGTGGGTAATGGCCAGCAACATGGCTTGGATCTTGGAACCAAACCAAGGAAACCCAAATTTTTCACATCGGTAACATTAGTGGGTAATGGCCATTGCAACATGGCTTGGATCTTGGAGTCATCAGTGGCAACCCCCTGAGATGATATGATATGACCCAGATATTCTTTTGAATTTCAAATCTTTTTACTGCCGGTCCGGTCCGAAAGCAAAAGAACACTTACATCATGCGGCCCTTCGAGATGATAAAATATGACCCGATATTCTAGGTCCGGTCGAAAAGAACACTTTCTCATAAACTGATGCTTTCTCATCTGTATCAGGACCTGTTCCAAATGGCAAATATGATCTTCTAGAGTTGGACTATAAATCAGGATATCATCTAGAAAAACCAACACAAATTTCCTGAGGAAGGGTTGAAGAATATAGTTCATGGCACACTGAAAAGTTGCTGGTGCATTTGTGAGCCCAAATGGCATCACCTTGAACTGATAGTGGCCCTGGTGTGTTTTGAATGCTGTCTTGTACTCATGATCAACATGCATCCTTATCTGATGATATCCAGCTCTCAAATCAAGCTTGGTGAAGTATTTGGAACCAGCTAGTTCATCAAGTATTTCCTCTAGAATTGGCATAGGAAATCTATTTTTGATTGTTAGATCATTGAGTTTCCTATAATCTACACAGAATCTCCAATTGCCATCTTTTTTCTTGACCAGTAGAACAGGTGAGGCAAAAGGGCTTTGACTATGCTCAATAAGACCTGCCTGAAGCAACTCTCTCACCTGTTTTTCAATCTCATCTTTGTGTAGTGGAGAATAATGATAAGGTTTTGAATTAACAGAACAACATGTGGCACTAGAGGGATTGTATGATCATATACCCTGGATGGTGGTAACTGCTGAGGATCAGAAAACACATCACTGTACTGGGCTAACAACAATTGTACCTTGTCCTTGTGATCAGGATCTTCTGGTGTCACTGTAGTGTTCAATGGCTGATAAGTGACCAATGCATATGCCCAAATGTCATTGCCCTGAGCAGACTTGTAGACCTTATTGGCAGAAATAGATGTGACCTGCCCTGTTGATTGTTGTAATCCCTGGAGCTTGACTAGCTTGCCATTCTCTTGAAACTCCATAGTTCTAGCAGCCCAATCAAATGTCATAGTAGGATGAGCAGTGAGCCAATCAAAACCCAAGATGGCATCATAAGGACACATATCCAAGACAATAAGAGTAGTACATAAGGTATGGCCTTGACAGTACCACTGGAGGTCTTTGACTACCTTACTTGTTGTCAGAGTATCTCCATTTGCTAACTGAACACGTTTAACTGGAATATCCACAGTTGGAAGATTAGCCAGTTGCACAAAAGCTGTACTGATGAAACTGTGGGAACTGCCACTGTCAAGGAGGATCAGCATAGTTTTGTCCTGGACCTTGGTTTTCAATTTCATGCACTGCACCTGTCCAGATTCAGACAGTGCATTAATGGATAATTGTCCAAAATCCTCTTGTAAGGCATCCTCAGTTGCTAAATCATTCAGTACTTCATCTGAGAGCTCCCTGTCCATATCATTGATAGCCAACGCATTAAGTTGGGGTTTGGTTCTTTTAGAACAGACTTCCATATGACCTGGTGTATACTTTTCACCACAGCTGAAACATAAGCCATTAGCCTTCCTATAATCCCTTAGTTGCCTGTCTTTCCATGACACATGAGCCTGATATGGCTGCTTGCCCTCTATCCTGTTTGTCCATTGACCTTTGTTGACAGAAGGGTGTTTAGAAGGTTTGGCCTTTGCTCTTTCATTGACACCTTGATGGATTTTGGCTATTATAGAAGCCTTAAGGACTGTGGCAGGCATCTGTGGTTCCACCACTGCCCTTAACTCCTCCTTGAGACCCTTCATGTATTGTGTAACAAAGAAGAGATCATCATACTGTGAGTTATGCATAGTGACTTTGTACTGGAGACCAATGAACTTGGTAGAATAATCCTCCACTAAACCATCTTGTTTGACTTCCAGCAATTCATTGAGAGCAGATCTGAACTCATCAGCACCAAATTCTTCTTCAACCAAAGAGCACAAATGTTGCCAATTCCTGATGTTGTGGTTTTGCTTGTATGCCTGATACCATTGGGCATCATTGCCTTCAAAATGAATCCTGGCAGCAGTCACTTTCATGCCTTCAGGTATCTTGTACAGCTCAAAATACCCCTCACAGTTATCTTTCCAAACCTTGGGATCAGTACCATCAAATCTAGGAAATAGCATCTTAGGTAGTGTGTGGTGAGGAAGATCTTCATGTCCTGTATCCCTTCTGAAATGAGTCCTTGGATGAGCCCTGGGTGGTCTGTTGCGTTCTCCCCTATTAGGCCTGTCATTGCCAGCAAATACATTCTCCAACTCAGACTGAGAGGACTGATTGTCAGAATCTGCATGTCTGAATCCTGCCTCCAAATCAAACTGGTGAAGAGTTAGATTGGCCACAGCAACTCCATTGGCTTGCACCTGCCTAGCAATCCTTTGTTGCTCATCAGTAAACCCATCCATGGCTGCAGAAGTGATATCAATCTGGGATTTCATCTGGTGCTGTGTAACACCAATATCATTAACTCTAGTAAACAACAAATCAAACTGTTCCATCACTTTGTCCATGAACTCCTGTTCAGTTGCTTGGCTTCTAGACATAGCTTCTAACACGTACTCGGTCTGTTTGGAAGGTCTAGTTGGTGGGGCCAGACTTACTGATTGAAACACCCACTGGTGACTATCATTGGTTTGGTGAAACACCTCCCCTGCAACGTGCTAGCCACCGTTCACCGCCGCCTGAGGGTGAGGCTGAGCCTTGGGAATTTTACACGAGGACTTGCCTCGCAACCCGAGCTCCAGGACACCCTCCCACCAACGTCTCCACGCACTGGGATCACCAAATGGTTCCGGAATTTCACGTGAGTACCTATCTCACAACCCTCACCGAGATATCAACCAGTCGTATGAATGGGACAGTCACCGCCGCCTGAATCAACACCACCCTGTGCGGAGTCACCAACAACGACTATGGAATTTTACGTGGAAACAAGTGCTCCACAACCCTCGTCGTCTGCGATCAATCCGCGAGAATATCGCTGCTGTATGAAGGATCAGCAGCCGCGAACACCGCCGCCTGCAGACAACACCACCGTTCCTGGAACGAGATCCTTTGGTCGGATTTACGGTAGTTTCAGCTAGAGTTGTGCGGATTACTCAGGCCACAACTCCTGCCGAAATCGACCCTACCGGAGCCGTTTGGATACACCGTTCAAAGGAACTACGGACGAACAGCAGGGAGCACGATTGGGACAATAGATCGAACAGCCAAGCGACGAACCCCCGCTAGCGACTCGAATCGCGAAAACCAGATCGATAGCGCGAAGGAACGGACGCACGACGAGGAACCGAGATGGGGTGAGGTAGGGTAGGGACTGAATCCAGCACCTGAATCCGTCGGAGCACGCTTGGAGCCGATAACTGACGACGCCCGCCGAGCTTGAGGAAGCTGCACGCGCGCCGCCGAGGACCGTCGAATCCGATACCACTTGTAACGCCCCTTGGCCGCTGACGAACGCCGACGACGTGAGCACGCACACGAGGCACGAAATCGCAGAGGAAGCGGGCAGGGTTAACCCCTCTGCCTTGGCTTCGTTTCTGAATTGGTTCAAAATGTTCGATGATCCCCTCCCCTCGACAGCTGGGGAGTACTTAACCCGATTACAGACGCTGGCCTTCGAGGGCCCACTTGACAGAGTCTTAACGAAAAGCGTAAAATAAACTTGACGCCAGCGCGGTTCGAAGACGAGTTCTTATCGATGCACGTTTCATCCTTCGTTAGCGCCACCAGCCGCTACAGTGGAGCACCCTAAACTGCTAAACAACTGAAATGGTTTGCAGCTATGAAAATTTCAAGATATCTGTTTGCTACTGATGATATCTTCAAATTTCTTGTTTGTCACCTTTAACTGACGTTGCTTAATTTAAAATCTGATTTTGTTTATCCAAGGACAAAATCCAGATATGCTGTTACTTAGCAAATTTTTGTAACTGGTTAATCCATCTGGCTACAGCAAAATCGAAGTTGTATTCGAAGAAACGGAGCGTCAGCTAGGGAAAAAAATATCAAAACCATCATCTCAAAAGTCAACACAGAGAGATCTAGATGGCGTCCATAGTCCAATAACTACAGTAGTCACTACAGTTGTCCAGCAAAGCGGCTGCATCTTATCACAATTGCATCGGCGGTCACCTCCATCCCTTTATATACACAGCACATAGCATTAGCAACATTACCATCTCAGCTGTTCACATCTGAAGATTCAACACAAAGGGAGGCATGAGCCGCGTGAAGAACACTGCCCTCGCCCTTGTGGCATGGCTCATGCTGCTTGCACTCTTCATCACAACGCGACGGCCTCACTCCGTAAGTCGTGCAAAGTATTCTCTTCACTGTAGAGCGATTGATTTATTTCTTGGTATTAGGGGACTTAGACATGCCACCAAAGATGCTGTTAAGATATTCTCATCAGTAGAGTGTACCTGACGGCCTTGCAGGCAGTTAGGCCATCAGTCATGCTCATCTGCTGTTAGAGTGTTGGCATCACATCTCACGATTTTTTTCCTAATCCTGACCATGTATGCATTTTCATTTCGTAACAGCATGCCAATGCTGCTGGCTGGTGCAGCATCCGAAGGTGACCTGCGGTCACGCCTGCTGCGGTGACAACTGTTGCCCGCCCACCCCGCCACCGTCTGCCCGCTGAATTCGAGGAAGACTCAGGGCATGTGCCTGTTCATAGATCAACGTTATGATGATAATACAGAATAAACTCAGCTGGAATGCTGTTGCAGTATCTCGATACTTTTCTGCGAGCATATCATATACTCCGGTTTATTAAATTAAAAACAGTATCATATACTCCGGTTTGGTATTAAAAGTTTTAGGACAGCGGACACGGTCTCCAAAACACAACTTTGACCTCTTGTTATTATAAAAATATTTATGAAAATATGATATATGTATACTTTTGTTGAAATATTTTTTAAGAAAAATCTATTTATATAATTTTCACTTTTGTAAACTCAACAACTTAAAAGTTATTGATGATTTATATTCTCAATGTTTGGCCCAAACCTTGTCCAAAACGACTTTAAGTACCAAACCGGAGTATGCTGCAACATGCATGACAATACATCTCTTTGGTTCCATCAGGTGCTACAGCAAAAAAGAGCTTTTACCACATCTTTTAATATATATGCCCAGGGAACTAACTGGTGGTAAACAGATGTTCAGAAATGAGCATAATTGCAAAGGGGCATTCCAACAATAAATTAAATTATATTATATATATATCAAGCATAATTTCCTAATCTCACATGGCGATGGTGCAGTCCTTACCTAGACCTAGAAGTCAAGAGTACAGTCTATCTAACATGGGCACAAGCATCATGTCCCAGCACATCAGTTTGCGAATCAAGCAGAACCCATCATTCTAAGGTACATGAACACCCAGAAAGCTAAAACCCACATTCCACAGAAGACCCCGCAGCATCCACCGCCACAAGAGGCGACTGCAGAGCTCTTGCTATAGTCAACACCAACAAGAAAGCGGCACTCGCCCATAGATGGATCAAGATAAGTTATCATCCCAAGCCCACCAAAATCGCAACTCTTTGGGTCCTGCTTCTGCTGCTGATAGTAGCTGTTGAAAGCATATGAAACATTTCCCTTCTCCCCAATGCCATAGCATGAACCTCCATAGTACAGAGTGGTACAATCAGCCATGCTGCAAGCAAGCTTCATGTGATCTGAAACACCATCGAGATTCCGAGCAGGGTTTGCGACACACCAACGTGATGGAAGGTAAGGAACCTCTTTGGCATTCTTCAGTACTGAATTTCCCAGACCAAGATTCAGGGGGTATTTGGCTTGCCCATCGAAGGAGAAGATCCCCCAGTGCCGCTCAAAGTTTCCTGGAAGTATGCTCTTCCCCTCTTCATCGAGAAGGCTGAAAAGATAGACATCAGCTGGAGGCACACCAGGTCGGAGTGGAGTTCCCTTGTTGCTTGTAACACGATTTATAAGCCCTTGGTTGAATGCCCTTGCTGCGGTTAAGTTTGCACTTGGTGCTCCCTCAGTTGGCCAGCCTATCTCACCAATTGCAATTGGAAGGTTGCCGTAGCCAATTTTACTGAGAGCAGAAACTAGTGTGTCAAAGTTCCCATCAAATGCATTGTAGTACACATTCGGGCCATCTACTACTGGGTGAGTAGATCCCTCGAAGAAGGCATAATCTTGTGGGAAATCTGAACTTTGGTAAAGACTGAGGAATGGGTAGATATTGACGACGAATGGAGCCCCACTGGAGCTCAGAAAAGAAGCCAGCTGGGTCATTATCTGAGTCAATTCAGTCCTGAATACTCCTTGAGATGGAACAGAAGCACTCTGATATGCATCTGCATTGCAGGGGACCACTAGCTTTACGTAGCTAGCCAGATTAGCTTTCACCAGCGATTGCTGAATATTAGTCATTGCTGGAATGATATATGATTGGAATTGACCCTGGTAGCTTGTCAGGAAAGGCTCATTGCCCACAGCAATGTATCTGTAAAAAATGCAGAGTTAGTAGCCAAGAAGAGATCAACCGTTTCTGAGTCAATCTTGTATGGACACACCACATTCTTGATTGCAAGTAAAATTTGATGAAGTATGTTTTGTAAAGAACACACACAAAAAAATCACTTGCAAGCTGTAAGCAACTAAGCATCATTAACCCAAACTCAACTATACCAGTTTTGTTGAGCAGTACATTCTGCAATGATCCCAGAACATTTTATTAAGTATATGCACCTCATTCCTAACCACTCACTATTATTGGTGTGTGCAGATTAAAAGGTCAGTTTTACTCTGCGTAAACAAAGGATAACATGATTTGTGTTAGGCAACTCAAAGGATGAAATTTAATTTTTGTTTGACACAGAATACAATATGAAGAGCAATAGAGTGATTGCTTGCTTCGAAGTGCCAGCAGCTCAGGGCCCTTGCGCTTTACTATCAACAGACGCATTCTAAAAGAAACACTATATTTCTAAGGGAAGCACTCTGAAAAACAAGCAGAAAGAATGCTTAAAAAGAATAGAGATATACAAACTGAATCCTATGATAAACACTCAAAATAAATAAATGAAAACAAAATGTCACTGCAAATTCAAAACAACATATAAGCAATGACACTGAACTGAACAGCTGATGAGCAAATGGACCAGCTTCCTCTTATAATCGAATTACAATACACCAAATCTAAGCAACAACATTAAGAAAAAGATTAGCTTCTTCACCAAAGCAATCAACTATTGGCTCAAATATAGGAAAAACATTCCACTAAAGCTAGATAAAATAAAAGCACTACATCTATAAATGTTTCACCCAAATAGGAAATACCTGAAACATCTCATGTTCATGTCCACGAAACAAGAAACATACCAAAGGTTCATCGTCGGCTCCACAAGAATCTAAGGAGCTCAACAAAGCCACTAAAAGCTAGAAAGTGGCACAACATATACCTAACTCAAGTAAATTGAGTACATAAATCCAAGGTTGCCCACCCAATCACTAAGACTGAGGAAGCAAGAATCAAAAGGTTATACTTCAATGCTGCGATGCGAGAGATCCAGAGAAAGACTGGGGCTCACCGGATGTCGACGCCGCCGCGGCCGACGTACCGGGACACGTTCTGCGCGACCCAGTCGTCTGCAGCCGCCTGCGACCCCGCGACGCTTGCGAGCTCGCCGTTGGTAAGGCCGACCATGACCTGGATGCCGCTGCCGGCGAGCGCGCGCAGGACTCCCGGGTCGGCGTCGAAGAGCTTCACCTTGCTGATCCGGTTGGCGCGCATCAAGCCCACCACGACGCCGGGAGGTGCGCGGTGGTCGGACACGGTGCCCCAGTTCACCCCGATTGCCGCCTCGGCCCGCCACGCGGCGGCGCAGAGGGCCGCGACGAGGAGGGAGGGCAGCAGCGCGAGGCCGCCGGCAGCCATTGCGGGGGCCTGAAGGCGGCGATCTTTGGAAGATTGGGACGGCGTTCGTGGATCTTTGGGTTGGGATTGGGGTGGGCGAGTTGGTGAGACAACGGAGGGAGAAGAGGATGGAGAAGAGAGTGAGCTGATGATGCTGTGAGGTGGGAGCTGGTGTGGTGAGTGAACTAGCTTGAAGCTTCTCATAGGGGAAAAAAGGGGGCAATTTGGTAAATGGAAACCCTGCAACTGCACGACAGTGGGGAAAGGATCCGTTGGCTGCGAGGAGTATAGTCAGTATACCGATGGTTCAGGTCAAGGGGCCTCGGTGACTTAAATACTTGCTAAATCTGTTCTACTCCCTCCGTTCCAAAGTAAACGACGCTTATGGAAAGCGTGTCGGTCAAACTTTCCAACTTTTGGTAAGTTTATAAAAAATACGTGCAACATTTAAATCTTCAAATAAATTTGTTATAAAACTAGACTTAAAAAGATCTTTTCCGATGATACTAATTACTTAACATAAAAATTTATATATTTTAATATATAATTGCCAAGCATTTTGAAAACGTTGACTTTTTCGAAGCGAGAAGGTCTTTTATTTTGGGGACGAGAGGGAGTAAATTGCGTTACGTTTGACTTTTTTTAACCCTAATTTGACTACTCGTCTTATTTAAAAATTTATGTAAAATATCATATTTTTGTTGTGGCATTCTTTATTAACAAAAGGTCTTTAAAAATGATTAAATTTGACTATGTTTGCACAAATTTTGTGAATAAGACAGTGGTTAAATTTGGGGTCGAAAAAAAATAAAACAAATTATAATTTAAAAAAATGAGAGAGTACATTATTTTCATGTTAGTGTTTTTTAAATAGATAACACTTTCTCTGACTTAAAAGATTGTTGAAGCATTAATTTATAAAAAATAGAGATGTTGATTAAAAAAGCCTCCCATAGCCTCTTTAATTGGATTTCCAAATTAGGTATCTTCTATTTCAAATTTATCGCTAGCCAAAAATGGAGAGCAAAAATGGTTCAAGTGCCCACAAGATCAAAGATATGAAAAGTGTTCGTTACTCTCTTACAGTACAAAGTAATGGCCGGATTGGCTCCGGGGCTACTTTTAGCCACACCATAGTAGTTGCTTGGTTAGCCAGCTTAGCTAATACATGAGCTATGTTATTACAATTTCGGCTAACAAGACAAAAGAAATTTCATCAAAGTTGCTTTTCATCATCTTGATGTCTTGGACAATTGCTCCTATACAAGATCTATCTGAAGTTTTTTTACATGAGCTTTCGCACCAAGTTTAAACAATCGGAAGCAACTACCACTTGATCATAGATGAACTTAACGCCACTAGACCACCAAAGCTTCGGCCGTTTCTAGCTCAAAGACTGCAAATCACTTGGTTGGTTGCAGCCAATAAGCTTCCATTGTGCTATCATACATCTAGCTCCTATGCTTTACTAATTAAGTGAAAATAGCATCATCAACATTTTCCTGAACCTAATCTTCCAGTGGTGGAACCTATTGTTTGGCTGATACATTAGGCTCACACCTGTTGGAAAAAAATCAGGAGCACTGCCACAAGGTGTTACCATGTAACACCCGAAATTTTGCATGGTTTATAAAATAGCCAAGTTGATTTAATTATGCAATTTGCGTGCTGCATTGAATATAGGAAATAAATATTTTTGATAAATTAAAATTTGTCATGAGGTAGAAACATGCTGTGCACTCATGCTGGAAGCATATTTTAATTATGTGATGTCTGTTCTTCGTTTGGTATGAAACTGATTTCTAAATCCTTTTGAAAAGCAAATTCAAATAAAAGAAAGGACCATTTTATTTATTTCATCTCCTTCCTGGTATTCCAGCCCAGAGGCGTGACCGGCCTGTCTCCTTGATCTAGCCCGCGCCCGAAATCCACCTTGGGCCGGCCCATTTCGCTGCAACGCAGCAGCAACACTTGCCTCCTCCTTTGTCCGGCTGACCAGTGGGGCCGCACCTATCCCCTTCCTTAGTCGGCTTCGACCGAGAGCGTGCCGAGCCGGACTCGAACACCGACCCGGCCACGAAGGGCTTCGCGTCCTGCTTGCGCCCCATGCTGAAGCCCTATATAATCCTAGCAGCCGCGTCCGCGCCGCCCTCTTCCAATCTGTTAAGCAGCCGCAAGCCCTAGCTCGAGCAACCGTCGAGAAAACCGCCGCCGCCGAAATCCGCCGTCGGAGCTCGGGATTGCCACAAGCTTTGCTTCAATCTCGCCGTAAGTAAGCCCTATAGCTTTGTCTTGAGCCCGCGCACGCTTTAGTGCCGTCTAACCCGGTCTCTCTGGCTTTGTTTCGCAACGCCGGCGGGAGCAGTCGCCGTCGCCCGTCATCTTCAGCCGTGCGTCATCCTCGAGCCCGGTTTGTCCTCGATTTCAGTCCAGCTGAGATCGCGTCGTCTTCCTCTTTCTTTTGAGCCCAAACGCGTCGAGAACGGTGAACCGTAGCGGCCAATCCAGTTTCCCCGGCGAAGCTCCGCCGCGGTCGGCCATGGCGCCGCCGTCTCTGTCAACTCCGGCGGAATAGCGCCGCCGGGTCACCCAGCCCTAATCTCGGCCGTCGGTTTTAAATCGTATGGCCGATTTGATCCCATACCCCTTCGTCCTGGTATTTTTGCAGATTAAACCCTAGAGTCTATGGTTAACTCCGTAAGAACTCTTAGCGTCTTTGAGCCTGTGCGCTATGCCTTCGGGAAAGCGTCTTTTCATCTTAACAGCAACAGATTACGCTTTCATCTATTTACAGTTTTGCCATCCAGTTTCAAATCCTTATATCTTTGTCAATTTAAATCCGATTGGAGTCGTTCAAGATTCGTTAGATTCGTAATTTCGTAATCTACATGTTAGTATCACTGTTAGTCAGGTTTTGAACTTTTAAGTTTTGAATAATTATTTAGTTTATTATTTTATTACTAGAAAACTTGTAAAAGTCATAACTACACCGTTCTAGCTCCGATTTTTGTGATCTTTATATCGATGTGATCGTAGCGACGAGTAGAGTAGTTTTATGAGCTTTTTAAACTGTTATCTTACTGTATGGTGTACTGTTATCTCATTTTGTCTATGTTTGCTTTGTGTTTGATTGCATGCTCGATTGTGTGTTGCTGCGTGATCGGTTGAGTAGACGGTGATCAATTTGGGAACGGTCCGGAGCATTATTTTGAAGAAGACCAGCAAGCTCAAGGCTTCAATCAAGGCAAGTATAGCTTGGGATCATCCTTGATGTCCTATTAATCTTAAATAACAATTCATGATGCATGTGTCCTCCTTGTTTGCCTTAAGGACTTACCTAGTCTTGAACACTTGATCCTTGTCTCCTATGGGTTATGCATTTGGGTAGTAACTTGCTAGCGCTCAACCAACAAACATTATTTATTGCTTTGTGGATTAAATCGTGATGAGTAGTTGATGATGCCATGGTACATAGGGCGAAAGAGCTTGTGTTGTTTATTTATGAAGCTCTTAGCTCTCCATAAGGACTTAATTCGTTCGTGATCATCCGGGATATACAGTACAGCTATGGGGGTCACATGGCTCTGACTCTAGTTGTTCAAGGGTTTTACCTAACTTTGTTGGTGGTTTGCCAGAATTGGGAGAAACGGGGTTGTAGCTCTGTTGGCCACTTAATATTTTTAGGAGGGCCTTTGAACGACTTTATATGGTTTTCACTTGGTTAGGGAGTCGAGAACCTACTCGTGGAAACCATGACCCGTAGGTAAAGTGTACACCTCTCGCTGCAGAGTTAATTAAACCGACATGTCGGTAGTGTTCGCGGTCATGAACGGCCTTGGAGACATCAATGGATAGAATTGTGTGCTTATTGTGTTGTTGATATTAAATCGATGTTGATATCTGTTCACACTTGTGATTAATGGGTTAATGGGATTCCTTTATGCTTAAGCTTAAAACTTGACCAACACTAAAAGCAACCGCAGCTTAAGGCGATGTCGACTTCTAAGCCTCATAACCCCCGGCTATGCTTGCGGAGTTCGACATGGACTCACCCTTGCTATATCACATTAAAATGGATCAAGGTGGGTATGATGACTACGATGATAACTACCGTGATGAGTACTACTAGGCTTGTTGTCAACCGGTTGGCTATCCCCGTGGAGTTGGAGCAACCATGGAGTGCTTTGATCAGTCTTCCGTTTGTGCTAGAACTTTGATTTTATTCTTGTAATGGATATTATTTGCTTTGTAATAAAGTCTCGGATATGATACTCCAGTAATTTGTCATACATATGTGAGATTAATCTCTGGGCACATATGTATTCTATACTCATTTTTGTCCTTTAAAAATGGGTATGACATACCACTTGAATATATGCTTTTATATTTTCAACGATTCTATGTTGATGAATAATATTTTTTTCCATTTCAAACATCATTTCTATTATCCCAAATATGCTAGGCTCGCTTGCACGATGTGGGTTCAACCCTGTCCGCTCGATTCTAAGAGACGGGGTCAACCCATATCTAAATAGAATATTCTCTATAGGAACTAACCCGACCCCCACTCTCCCAACCAAACATCTCCAAACCTCTGTTGGCGTTTCTTAGCGACATCACTAGAAACAGGTTTAGAACCCATCCCTAATGACGGCGCTAGGAAACGTGCCGTCGATATCACTAAGTGGAACCACCGTTTCGGTGATAACGCACTTTCAATCAACGGTGATAGATCTTGCCATAGTTGATATTTCATCCACAAGCGCCGCACGGATCTATCATTTGTAGCATTTCACCCGAAAGTATTCAGGGTATCGTTATTTATATTTTCCCAAAGGAAGGCTTGTATATAAGAAGCTAGCATGGCATCTAGATGATGGAATGTGTGGACGCTAAGTTCAACTTGATCTTAACAGGGGTAAGCAATATGGTTTATAGATAGTGTGACACACACATTGGAATCCACCTTGAAAGGATAAAGAAAATAGATAAAGAATAAATGAATAACCTATGGAGTGTTCTAATGTATTCTAGTCATGGTCATACAAATGAATAGTTAGGATCATATGCTAACACAATATAAGCATGGTTATGTCTAGGATAACAGGGAGACCTCCCGGTACCATCCGGCCCAATGGAAGGCATTTACGAACTCCTACATTACATGCGGACATGGAGGGATTATAAGGGATGGACAGGGCTGTCACCACCCTACCGCCTACCCTCACGATCGTGGCATGCTCTCATATTCGAAGGTGTCGTAATACCCGAGCACCATGCCCGTGTATTAGAGCACTACTCTTGTCCCCCCAGGATCCCCACCCTATGGATGGACAGACTAAGACAAGAGCAAACTCGAAAGAACGACGAACCGTTATCCCATCTATAATCATGTTATGCATACGATGATCCATGAAGAACGAATATGAACATGTCAAGATTATGATATATAAACTATATGCTAGTTCATATATCAACACTATAACATGATCAAGACTATACTCTAATTCATAAGTTAGACCATGAGCATAGAAATATAACTTGTAAATAGAAGAAAGATCCATCAAAGATGTATATTACCAAAGAACTCTTCCTTCTAGATTACAAGCTCTCCCTTGTAGCTCTTCTACTCCAACTCTAGCCAAAGAAGAAGAAGAAGAAGAAGATGGTGGTGGAGAGTGAGGTGGTGCTGCTGTAGGTGAACTCCAAGTGGTGTGTGTGGAAGAAGGAGGAGAGGGGAGCTACTTATACACAAGGGAGAGGGACAAAAGGACCTAACTACCCCAAAACCGACCTAAAGAACATGTCCAGGTATGATGAATCGGCCACTCCACCACCAAGACCGCCCTCCTTGGCGGTTAATGTACCGCCTCCCCGAGGTTGGGCTCGAACCACCTCGGGGGGGGGCGGGCGCACCCCCCTGGGCTCGGTTTTGGCCGGGCTTTTGTGGGGTTGCGGTACTGGGCCTGAAAAGTTTGCTGGTGGTGTTTGCTCGGCCCATTTTTGGCGTTTCGGTCCATTTCCACCCTGGGCTTGTGATCTTCTAAAGTGCGCTTTCGTGGTCGCTTCTTTTGGTCGTATTTCCACCTGTTTTTATTATAAATACTACAAAATACAATTTGGACACTACAAGTGGAAATATGTGAGTATAAAAGGATATAGTTTCACTCCCTTTATGGTAGTATTTTGACGGGAAAAATATGTCGTTAGTGACCGTCAACAACTCCCCCAAGCTTACCCTTTGCGCGTCCTCGAGCAAAAAGATAAGTACTTGGTTGTTGATCAGGAGTTGCTTCTATGCCGATTACATTTCACAAGTGCCAGGTTTATAACAAGATTTTCTACTATAGTTTGAATAAAATGGCATGTCTTTATTCACCCTTTATTACCTTTCATCGTAGCGGGGCTTTTTAGTCATCTCTGAGTCTTGGGCGGTTGCCAGATAGAATGGTTATAACAGAAACACTACTCATTCATTCTTTTTGATTAACTTTTTCATCCGGGATTATTTATTGGA
The DNA here is from genome assembly GCA_015847255.1 of Hyparrhenia diplandra. NCBI lineage: Eukaryota > Viridiplantae > Streptophyta > Magnoliopsida > Poales > Poaceae > Hyparrhenia > Hyparrhenia diplandra. Next base: position 11,030 of record JADLZK010010655.1, on the reverse strand, counting down.
TTATATTTGTTTTTTTCGAGAAGGTATGGGCTTATTTCTCTTCTCTTTTTTTTTGGAGAGGTGGGCTCTACTCACCGTTAGACTTGTGTCTATTATTTCCTCTCTTTCTTTCTCTCTCTCTTTTTTTGGAGATGTGGGCTCTACTCGCCCTCGGACACTTGTCCCTTTTTCATCTCTTTTTTTTAGCATAGCCCATATCTTTCTCTTTTCTTTAAATTAGGTTCCCGGATGTCAAGTTTCTCTTTCGAATGAAATCATAGCAAATCTATCTGTACCATATCATATTTGGCAACAACTTAGACTAGATAGAGCTTATGCAACCCACATGAATCAGATTTTTCAAGTTGAGGTTTAGAACTTTAGCCACTAAACTCAAACTTTAGAGAAATTCAAGTTATAAACTAGGCACAGGCAAAACATAAGACATAGCAACTATTCATCATTTCAACAAGGGACTAAGACTAAACATTTTCATAGCTCATATGTATAAGCATGAAAGCACAAGAAGAGCTACTTATTCTATTTTTGGATTTTTTTTATGATGCAAGGTTGCTGGAATTTTAAACATGCTAAAGGAAAATAAAGTTTGATGAAAGTAAATATGCAATGCAATGATACCTGCGGGGGTCCTCCCCCAAGCTATCTGGAGGCCTAGTGATCGGGATCGAAGCCTTGGTGCCTCCAGAATGCTTCCTCGCGCGCGTTGCGAGTAGCCATGCTTGCCTCGAACTGGTCCCATCATTGCTTGTTTTGATATTCCCAGGTTTGCTGCCACTGATGGGTGTTCTGCACATGAGTGTTGAGTGTATGCTCTATGTTCCCTGTGCAAACGTCGAGGTTCTGCAGCTGGACGTTGATAGCCTCCAACCCGTATACTAATGGCCTTGGTTGGACTTCTGGAGGCATATCGTCAGAGCTGCTGGAAAAGTCTACCATGTTGGCCCTCCATGCTTCTGAATCTCCTTCAGGCCACTCTGATGATGCAGGCGTCCTAGGCTGAGGTTCCCACCTAGGATCATACCCGGGTGTAAACCCTGGGGTCCCCATAGGATAGAACCCTCCTGCCTGGAACGTCTGCGTAGGCTGTGGTGGTGGCGTGAAGTATGCTGCATGAGAGCTTGAGCCAGCCTCTATCCTCCTGGCACTGCGTGTGGAACTGCTTGGGGCCTCCTTCCTGCGTACACTAGTAGCAGTCTCGAGCTCAAAAGTTAAAGACTGGCTTTTATACAACTGTAGGTCCGGGTTAGGTAACCGAATCACAGTTGTATAGCCAAGAAAAGTATGAGCAAGCTCTCCTGTTGGTAGTGTCTTTGCTAGGTGCCCTAATACTAGCTGTGCAGCTGCCCAATATTCATGGGGTGTGGATATGTACTCTATATGCTCATTGTCCAATGCCCCAATCGCAGAAGCGATGCGTGTGATAATCGATGTGCAGGTGACTGGAACAGCAACTTTAGTGATAACATGGTAAAGGTTCCTGCACATACCACTGGGGCCACTTTCACTTTATGGACAACGGCATAGAGAAGCTTAAGTTCGGTCTCATTCACCCATCTAACCCTATGCCTAGGAAACAATGCCAAAGACATCCAGCGATGAATGAATCTAAGTGATGGGTGCTGGATTTGTGAGTGGCGAGGCTTGAAGACCCCGGTTTCATGAGCACCGGTAATGTCTTCCCAAAACTGAGGTCGAACGAAGCCGGGCAAAGCACTATCCAAATCTAATGCACATCTGTAACTAAAGCCCAAGTGACTAGCTAGTTCCTCCCACTTGATATGATATGAACGACCAAAAAGGCGGAAAGAAATTCCTAGCTTGTCTTCTACCAAAGTGCATAGAAACTGAATTGTTAGGTGGCGAGAACCTTCCTCCTCGAGAGGGGGATAATCCTGCCACCCAACTGCTTTCCAAATAGTAAGGAGTTCATCATCCATACCTATTTGTTCGAGAAGGTCGGGGTCGATTTCGGACGTGTGTTGGAACACACGATCCTTGAGTAGGAGATATGCTTGCATCTCCCGGGTTCCCCTGATGTCGAGGTATGGAGCATCGGCTTCGTCGAGGGTCGGGGGAGCTTGAATTTCTTCTTCCCCGACTGGTGCAGCATCTTCTTGCATGGGAGAGCTTTCTTGATAGTCAAGGTTGAAGGAGCTCGTGCTTGTATGTCGCGAGCTATGCCTTGACGACCGCCTCAATCCGCTGAAAACTTTCCCGGCTTTCTTCATGGCTACTGTAGAAAACGCTTGAGCAAAACCTCGGGTGTGCAAGGGTTAGATGAAAGTATGAACTTTCACACCCGTGATCTTGCTCGACACAATATTTTTGATGGAGAAAATGGAGTGTAGAGCAAAGTGGGAGAGAGTGTGAGAGTGAAAAAGAGTGAGAATGGAAGGTGGGTGCTCTCACACCGGTGCTCGGGCTATTTATACCCGAGAAAACGGCCGGGGCGCGCACCATGCAACGGATAGGAGCCGTTGGCGAAGGTGGGGCCCCTGCGGCCCAAATAGGGTGCGGGCGCACCTTTGGGTGGCGGCCACCACCCGAGGCTGCTTCTTCTGAGCCTTGGCCGGGCGTGCTCAACGGTCATGAAAAGTTCGTGGACCGTTGTTTGCTTTCAGCGCTTAGTTCGGTCGTTTTCTCCCTTCTTGATTTTTCTCCAAAAATTTTCAAACTTTCTCTATTTTAATATACTTTATAAAAATTTATTTAGAAAATATTTTTTTGTATATTTTATTCATGGAAGAATTTATTTTATTTGTAAAGATTTTTATTTTAGTTTTTGAAAATATTTATTTATAGATTTTTGTGTAGTAAATATTTTTGTTTTATTTTGATAATAAAATATCTATATGTATAAATAATTTTTTTTTTATCATATACCCTTTTTTTTAGAGCCAATTTACCTGTTGGCAAAAGGGGCGGTTGTTTATAGTCACCCGCTGTCTTTCCCTTGCTCATCGGGCGGAGAGTACACGCTCAGGGTCTCGAGTCGAATCCTCCAACACACCACACCGGTTTTTGAAGATGATTCCCGGGTGTGTTGTTGCTTGTACCCAATGAATGGGCATTTTACCGCCTTCTTTCCGACATGGAAGATAATGAAGCCCTTCCCCATGCGGATATCGGCTTTGGCCGTATAGAGAAATGGCCTCCCCAGGAGGAGAGACACATCCTCTTTTGGGCCCATGTCAAGGACCACGAAGTCTGCGGGGATGTACTCCTTTTTAATTTTGATTAGCATGTCTTCAAGAATTCCCTCGGGCCGCCGTGTTGTTTGATCTACCCATCCGGAGGACGAAACTTGCGGGAGCAAGTGTCCCACCATGGATTCTCGCCGAAGGTGGCCTTGGACATCACATTAATGCTTTGGCCCAGTCCGCGAGAATGCATTGGCGAAATTGTGGGGGCCAATGGCACAGTTGATGATCGGACGCCCTGGGTCTCCCTTCTTGGCAACAAACGACGAGTCCACGGGGATCTTTGCAAGCTCGGTGGGTTGACTGAGCCTTAGTGATATCATGTTAAGCGACTCGTGCGGGATCTCGGGTTGCCCTCGGGATCCCGCCCGAGTCGTTAACCGGCACTTGTGCGTGTCGGGGGCGGTGTTTCTTCTATCATCTTGTTGAAGCTTAACTGATTCTTCATAGCTGATGTCAACCCTTCTAGCTTGTTGTTCACTCCCTCAAGGATTTTATCTGTGTGGCTCATCTTTTTGGTGAGGTTTTCATTGATCTTGGCTTGGCCCAATACCAGGTCCTTGATTGAAGGGTTGACCCGGCTGTGGTGGGATTATAGCCCCGGTTACCTTAGAATGGTGGACGAGGCTTTGTTCCAAAACTTTGCTAAGGTTGGCGGTACCCGTTGTTGTTGATGAACGCCGCTTCTTCACGGGTCTCGGGGCAATTGTCCCCGAGTGGCTAACTTCACCACGTGTCTCACACGTCATGTGTGAGTCCGTAGTAAACCGGGCGCCGGCGAGTAGTTGAGTCTCTTTGCGCTCTTCTAGCTTCTTCATAATAGATCCATTTTTGCGGCAAGCATATCCGCCTCCTTCACGGGATGCATGCTTTTTTGTGTTTTGGCCGGGGGTTACGTCCTCCCGGCTGGTTTTGCGCCACCATTTTGTCGATCCCGTGTCTTTTGCTGATCGATGGTGAAAATGACAAAAATCGCCACCAGCCAGTGGCGTCTAGGTGCTGTTGGTATTTTTTAACGCTTCGGATAAATCCGCCCTTGCCGCGGAAAGTACCGTTGTAGCTTTCACCCGGAGTATTCTATCGATTTCCACGGGGAACGAGAAAGTGAACTAGAAGGGATCAAAAATGCGTCCAAGAGATAAGATAGATGAATATTTTTGTAGGCGAGAGAGGGGGTTCTCTAAGGTTTTCTCAAGATTACTAAATACCAAGGTTCAGGCTTACTAAACCCTACTTACGGGCCCTTTCCGATTCTCGAAAAAGATCGGGAAAGCGATGTCGGGTCGGGCGCCAAAAGCTCTATGGACTACAAAGGCTTTCACCCCGGCTACCACAACTATTCCGTAGCATTGGGCGCAATCTCGGGTAAACTCTAGCCCGGACACCATGTCTACGCTTAGCGGTTCTGAAACTAGTTTCACGTAAAACTAGAGCCTTCGATTGAACGGAGATCCATGCACTGAATTTAGTCAAGTAATAATCAAAAAGAATACCATAAGATAACCCGGATATTACTCACAAAGAAGTTGGCTCCGTAGAGGTACAAGGTTGAGAAGGATCCGACAAACCCGGCTCCTCCTCTTCACTCTTCCCTCTCCTCTCTTCCTCTTTTCTAATCTATACAACTAGGTGAAGAACACCTAGAGGGACACCACTACATTGTGTATGATATTTGTATGCTGAAGCTTTGTGAAGTGTAGTGTGTTGTAGAGGGAGGAGTGCCCCTCTATATATAGTGGAGTGGAGGAGGAGGGAATGGAGGGTGCTCCTTGCTTCGAGGGATGCACCATATGCAACTTTTTGTCTTGATAAAATGGCGGGGAAGTTTTTTATTTCGGGGCCGGCCGCCCCCTCCCCGGCCGCCCCCAAACTTGGTCCGTTGGGCCTCAAATTTTGTGGGCTTGTAGGCCTCGTCGTTAGCTTCGTTTCAAGTGGTGGATGGCTGAAAACCGAAGTTCGTATGAAAGTTAGGCCCAAAATACTCCGGGGTGGTCCTGCCCAAACGGACCCGAACTTGATTTGGGCTTCCACTTCTTGGGCTTGATTGATGTGGTTTTGGCCTATTGGCTTTCCTTTGCTCTTTAGGCGTATTTCGACTTTTGCGCTTTCCACTTTATTTGGCATACTTTATTTGTATTTCTACAACATTCCTGCAAAACAACTAGAACACCAAAAACTCGTGGAACTCGTCGGATAAATAATATTTGATTGGGATTTGACATGTACTATTTTCTTTTTTTTAATTCACTCCGGTGGTAATAAAATATGCATTAATTGAGTGTCAACGCCCTTCGAGATGGCCGTGAGACCATTGTAGAAGTTCTGGAGCACCAACCAGTTTTCCATTCCGTGGTGCGGGCATGCTTGAATGTATTCCTATTTCCTACAGCCTTTCCCACGCCTCCGGAATAGTTTCCATTGAATTCTGCTGGAAATTGACGATCCTTCCCCGCAGGGCATTGGTTTTGCCCATGGGGAAGAACTTAGCCAGGAACGCCGTGGAGCATTTGGCCCACGTATTGACTGCTTCCTTGTCCTTGTAGAACCACTGTTTCGCCTTCCCCACAAGGGAGAAAGGAAACAAGCGGAGCCTGATAACGTCGGGCTCGACGTCCTTGATAACAATTGTGTCGCACAGCTCAAGGAAGTGTTGGAGATGTGCGTTGGCGTCCTCGCTAGGCAGTCCACAGAAGGGACTAGCCTGCACCATAGTGATCAGCCCGGTACGCAGCTCGAAGTTCTTGTCCACCACAGTGACCACCGGCCCAGTGGGCACGTTGGCGACAGTGGGAATGGAGAAATCGTGCAACGACTTTTGAGCCATAGCATGCGGTTCGGTTGGTGCGAGGGTGTCGGTCTCAACCGCGCCGGGTTCCGGCTGAAAGAAGAAGAGGTACGGGACCTGTTGGCCCTTAGGAGTGCCTCGGGATCCTCAATGAAGTTTGTCGGCAGTTGGAAACCTGACATACACTATCCTGTTTTCATCCACAATAGGAGAAAACATAAAAGATTAGCTTGTATGAGCAAGTGGCTACCACGCATACACATTTCATATTCATAGCCAGCTAGTGATTTCTTATAACAATGCCTTCCCCGGCAACGGCGCCAGAAATGCTTGTTGGCGTTTCTTAGCGCAATCACTAGAAACAGGTTTAGAACCCATCCCTAATGACGGCGCCAGGAAACGTGCCGTCGATATCACTAAGTGGAACCACCGTTTCGGTGATAATGCACTTTCAATCAACGGTGATAGATCTTGCCATAGTTGATATTTCATCCGCAAGCGCACGGATCTATCATTGTAGCATTTCACCCGAAAGTATTCAGGGTATCGTTATTTATATTTTCCCAAAGGAAGGCTTGTATATAAGAAACTAGCATGGCATCTGGATGATGGAATGTGTGCACGCTAAGTCCAACTTGATCATAACAGGGGTAAGCAATATGGTTTATAGATAGTGTGACACACACATTGGAATCCACCTTGAAAGGATAAAGAAAATAGATAAAGAATAAATGAATAACCTATGGAGTGTTCTAATGTATTCTAGTCATGGTCATACAAATGAATAGTTAGGATCATATGCTAACACAATATAAGCATGGTTATGTCTAGGATAACAGGGAGACCTCCCGGTACCATCCGGCCCAATGGAAGGCATTTACGAACTCCTACATTACATGCGGACGTGGAGGGGTTACAAGGGACGGACAGGGCTGTCATGACCCTGCCGCCTACCCTCACGACCGTGGCATGCTCTCATATTTGAAGGTGTCGTAATACCCGAGCACCATGCCCGTATATTAGAGCACTACTCTTGTCCCCCCAGGATCCCCACCCTACGGATGGACAGACTAAGACAAGAGCAAACTCGAAAGAACGACGAACCGTTATCCCATCTATAATCATGTTATGCATACGATGATCCATGAAGAACGAATATGAACATGTCAAGATTATGATATATAAACTATATGCTAGTTCATATATCAACACTATAACATGATCAAGACTATACTCTAATTCATAAGTTAGACCATGAGCATAGAAATATAACTTGTAAATAGAAGAAAGATCCATCAAAGATGTATATTACCAAAGAACTCTTCCTTCTAGATTACAAGCTCTCCCTTGTAGCTCTTCTACTCCAACTCTAGCCAAAGAAGAAGAAGAAGATGGTGGTGGAGAGTGAGGTGGTGCTGCTGTAGGTGAACTCCAAGTGGTGTGTGTGGAAGAAGGAGGAGAGGAGAGCTACTTATACACAAGGGAGAGGGACAAAAGGACCTAACTACCCCTAAACCGACCTAAAGAACACGTCCAGGTATGATGAATCGGCCACTCCACCAGCGCATAGCCCTCCTTGGCAGTTAATGTACCGCCTCCCCGAGGTTGGGCTCGAACCGCCTCAGGGAGGGTGCGGCGCACCCCCCTGGGCTCGGTTTCGGCCGGGCTTCGGTGGGGTTGCGGTACTGGGCCTGAAAAGTTTGCTGGTGGTGTTTGCTCGGCCCATTTTTGGCGTTTCGGTCCATTTCCACCCTGGGCTTGTGATCTTCTAAAGTGCGCTTTCCAGGGTCGCGTCTTTTGGTCGTATTTCCACCTGTTTTTATTATAAATACTACAAAATACAATTTGGACACTACAAGTGGAAATATGTGAGTAATAAATGTATATGAGTATAAAAAGGTATAGTTTCACTCCCTTTATGGTAGTATTTTGATGGGGAAAAATATGTCGTTAGTGGCCGTCAACAACCTCTAGGTCCAACCCGACCCAATAACCCACTTCAACCCTCACCCAAACACATGTTAACTACATGGACTTGATCTCGGTCACTAGAGAGACACAATGTGAGCTCAACCACTTGCACGGGTGAGCCACAGAGGGTGAGGAGCTAGGGGCCGTCAGGGTGTTGGTACCTAGGCCCATCACATTATATGTAGTCATGGGAGAAGAAAAGAAATGGAGAAGCAAGGATTAAATCATGAAACAAGAGGGAAAGCAAGAGGTCATTATATTAAACGTAAAGGGGGTGCGCGTTTGGATCTCTTGCTTCACCTCACCTTGCTGGACAAGAAATTGAAATAGAGATATGTTTTCTTGGTTCGTTTGGTGCCCGCCTCGTTTCCCAATGCAAGCAATTTTTTCCTTGCTAGCTTAGGAGAGCCAATTTGGCTCTAGCATAGGCTAGCCTTGTTGGGCAGTGTATGGTTTGGAAATTCAGCGTGCAAGCCAAACTGACCCAAAAATGACTACGATATTGGAGTGTCATGAAATAAAATGCTGCCAATAAAGCGGTATGAAGTATGGACCTTAATCATACTATAAAGGAACTAGAAACACATTTTTAGAACTTGACAGACCCTTAATTAGAAGTTCCTATGCCACTAGTTTATTTAATTCAAAGAAAAAATGTTAGTGCCTACGTCTTTATTTGTTCCAATCTCCACTCTTGAAAACCAGTCCAGGTCGGCGATTCACAACGTCAGAACTAATATAACCGCCCTTTGCGTGCATTGTCAAAATGCAATCTTACAACCCTTGCTAGACAAGAAGGCAACTTTTGGAACCTGATGCAATCCCACTTAGTTGTACGCGAAGCCCTCCCAGCATATTCTAGAGCAACACGCGGAAAAGTTAAAATGTGATGTGCTTGTTATGGAAAAGTTGCTAGATTACCATATATATAAGAATACTACAAATTTGAATCGGCTAAGCCTAATTGTTATTTTGGAGCTAGCTAAAAATTAGCCGGTGCATGTTTAGATCGAATCTACACCTAAAAGGTGTATGTATCCTTAGCAATGAACTACTGTATTAGTCTTGTTAGTTGTGTTTGGCTAAAGCAACTCTAAGAGAAGCTATATATATTGTCTTGGAGTCTAGTAGAAATTTTCAGAATAAACCAGTCACCAACAGCCTTTCTATCTAGCGTTCCAAAGTAACAAGTCATCTCTTGCTCGCTAGAAAAAAATCACCACACCCACTAGCTAAACATTAACCCACCCATTAGCTGTCCTATTTAGATGTTGGACTAGAGTTTTAGCTAGCTGCTAGTTATTTGCCCGATGATCCAAAAAACCTCTATGGAAAACAAAACCCAAGTTGATGGTCAAGTTGGGCCGCACTTGGTTTGCTTTAGACCCTACGTGTTTTTATCGGTTTTGGTGGGGTATTATACCCGACACTCCTAAACTTCTATGTTCTTCATACTGCACTGGCTCGAGCACACACACGAACATCAAGTGCTTAATATCTTTGCTCCATTGTGACATACCGGGCATCCTCCATCAGGTATGACATGCTTGTTTGCCAATATAGAATTACACGGTATCAAACCTCGGAGGGCTCTCTAGCCAAAATTTTCTATTTTCCCTAATACTTGGAGGATGTTACTGTTGGGCATACCGAGCATCCACACATGCATGTTGCTGTTGGGCATCGATCACATCGATTGCTCGGCGTTCCTTATGCCTGATGGCGGAGGATAAGCGACCAAAACGCAGTATGAGGCCCGATAGGGATCCCATCTTCCGGATCCGACGCGTCCACCACGGGCACGCAACGTATGCACGCAGAGGCGGCCTGCAGTCTAGGCACGAGCTATCTTAGCTATAGCTAGGCCGGCTGGACGAGACAGAAAAGCAACATCTATGATGACCCATTTTGATAAGAGAACCTGTTTACATCGGGCTTATATGTAACCGTGCACACTTTAGGATCTGGACCATCGATTTTGCATCCGAAGGCCAGCACAGCGAGGAGAGATATTTAGCAAATTACCGCCCGCCGGCTCTCATCTCCCAGGGAGTTTTTGCAATATCCCCCCGCCGAGCAGCAAGATTGGTGTGCACACGGGAGTCCCTAGGATTCACGTGCCCTTTCATCCGCCGGGGAGCCACCTCGCCGGGCTGGGGGAGATGCCTCGCCGGCCATGCCTAGCCGGACCTCGCCGCCCGCCTCGCCCGCCGCCTCGCCGCCCTCGCCGCCCTCGCCGCCCTGCCGCCCCGCCCGCCCGAACCTCGCCGCCCAGCCGGACCTCACCGCCTCGCCCGCCCTTGAAGCACTTCCACAGCGGCGATGGAAGCTTCGCCCGGCGACGATCGATCTCTGGCGGCGGCGGTCGATCGATCTCTGGAAGCCCGGTCTCGCGTGGATACCGATTCACGAAGGTGGGAAGCGGCGTGGATGCGGCTTGCCGCGCAGGGGCTTTTTCACAAAATATCACACCTTGTTGTGCTGGTCTTGGATGGAAAAACGATGGCCCAGATCGCTAATGTGCATGGTTGCATATAAGAGTGGTGTGTCCCTTTTGATAATGGCTTCACGACAAAAAGGAAAGGAAAAAAAAACACTTGCAAATCAAGCAATCAAATGATGGTGGTTGTCTTGCCAAAATGTCAGTTTTAGTTTGTACGAGTATGTTTGTTCCTCGCTAAAATTTTTTGCGCCACGCCAACGTGCGGTGCGGTATCAATTGTTACTGTACTGGCATGTGGCATTTGTTTGAACATAGTTTGTACGAGTATGTTTGTTCCAAGTTGGATATACCGCATACACAGTGTTTGCTTTAACGGTAGTTAGTTCAACATGTCCTTTTCAGCGAGGGTCACATGTTCTTTTCAGTGGACGTGAAAACATATTTACAGGTAGCTAGAGCAACAAAAATATCAAACAGGCAGCTAGCGCACCATACAGGCGGCGGCGGCGCGGCAACAACAACAACAACATAGCCTTCAGTCCCAAGCTAGTTGAGGTAGGTTAGAGATGAAACCCATATGAAACAGTATAAAATAATGTAAAAAGGCACAAGACAAAAGGATAAAGATAGG